>CAJQZJ010001265.1:562174-587256 GCA_907164525.1 Lophiomys imhausi
AAAAAAAAAAAAAAAGATCTGTGTATGCCCAGCAAGTGCTAATCATTGAGCTACACCCTCATTCCCTTCCCCTTTTTTACTTTAATTTTGAGACCCAGTCTTGGCTAACGTGAACAAGCTGACTTTGATTTAGCTCGATAACTTACGCTGACCTTTAGCTTTTTATATTCCTGCCTCAATCTCCATATTATAGGCCTGCATCACTATGTAAGGTTTAGTTTAAGTTTTATGGGGTTTTTTGTTTTGTTTTTCCCCCAAGGCAGGGTTTCTCTTTGTGTAGACCTGGCTGTTCTGGAACTTGCTCTAAAGACCAGGCTCGACCCAAACTCAGTGATCTGCCTGCTTCTTCCCACCACATGCTAGGATTAAAGATGTGTACCACCATCACCCGGTTAGTTTAAAATTTCCAGCAGGAACCTTGAGGCGGTGGGGTTGAGAATGTTTAGTCTGCAAGTGTGAGCATCCAAACCTGAATCTGAATCTCCAGCAACCATACAAAAGGCCATGCATGGCTATGCATACCAGTAACCCTAGCATTGGGAAACAGATGGGTGGATCCTGAGAGTTCTCTGGCAGAACAGCCTAGACAAAATGGGAACCTCTACTTCTGTGAAAGACCTTGTCTCAAGGCATAAGTGACAAAGGAAGACACCTGTCTTGCTCTGGACTCTGAGTATACATGTATAGGCTCATGCCCTTGCACTCACTCACACACACACACCTCTAATAGAAGCAATTAGCCAAATTGTTGCAGAATGATGAGACAAGGTTGAGAGTAGCAGAAAGCACAGAATCAAGCTGTCATTGAAGATACAGTCTAGTACATAAGCACTTTGTCAATAAAACACGACCGAGAGTTGGCATGTCCCAACAGCAAATTGACAGTCATCACTCTAGAATTCTTTTCCTCTTACAAACACAAAGCTTCTTTTTCTATTCACAGTTGAACATTTTCTCAAAGACCTAAGACTTAGGCTTGAGTCATTTAATACAAGAGAACCTTCATCTGACACCAGCATAGTTTGAAAGGCATCCACCATGATGTTCTTCTTTGTTTTAGAGCTCCTGAGAAAGATCTAGAAGAATACTTATGCCAAGCATACACCAGGAGCAGACTAAATGTTGTCACAAAGAAGACTATAAGTAGAGATTTTGTAAGTCTCCAGAGATGAGGAAATGATTCCTTAGACACACACACACAACTCACATGTAGAACACAAACGCAGGAAGACCTATAAAGGACTTGCAACAGATTAGCTGTTCTCATATTGGCAAAAGAAATTTGGTTTCAGAACGTAAAACAATAGCTATGGTGTTATTGATTTGACCTTGTCTAATTCCATAGTTGTGTTAGAATTTACATTGTTTTGTTTTTGTTTTGAGAGGTTCTCATGCGAATCAGGCCAGCCTCAAACTCACTATATGGTGTTGTGGATGACCCTGAACTTCTAATCCTCCTGCTCCTATCTCACAAGGGATGGTATTATAGGCATAAGCCTGCTCTATGCAATCCTGGGGGTGGAACTCCAACTTAGAGCTTTTATGCACACCAGGCAAGCACTCTACTAAATGAGTTGCATCATTGGTCCTAAGGGTTTTTTTGTTTGTTTGTTTTACTTTTTATTTTGTTGTTGTTATTAGTTTTTGGGTTTTTTTAAGAAATTTTTCCCATGGTAACCTAATGATAAGGTATACAACATTACACCATTTTGAGGCATTTAGTTCACATGTGGCTACCTCAAAGTACTTGTAATATTTGGTTCGTCACATATGGTAGATCAAATATTTGGTTGTTGGATGGACAAACAATCTTTAAAATGTTAAAGCATAAAACAATACATTGTTAAATAAACTGGTTACTGCAATCAGGCCTTGTGACCAATATCACAGGATCAAAATGATTTCCCACATGCATATCCATAGTACTTGTCCACTAATTACCATCTCAACCAAAACATCACATGTGTGGAACCACTGCCAATGGCAAAAATGTTAAACCTCTGTCTGGTGTTGATAGTACTGTGTCCCACATAAACAAGAAGCCTGAGCATTTCCTTCCCAATAGATTTTAAAGGCAATAGCTCTAACAAAAGACATACAGAAAGGACTATATGATTTCATATTAATTTTTAGATTAACTTTTTTAGGTTAATGTACAAACTGTTGGGTTTATTATGACATTTTCATATATATATGTTGCATATATGTCATATGTATGCTTTGCTTGAGAGTGTTCACCTCCCACTTTCTTTTTCTACCCTAAACTGGTTCCATTTCTTCCTCCCATTAGGCCCCCACTTCTGCAATCAATCACCTTATTTCTTACCTAAGGACCGTTATAACCTAAAGACATAATCATTGTTTCCCAGGCTTTTGAAAAATTAAAACAAACCTGATAGCTATGTTAATCATAGCGCTTATTTTTGTATGTTTTAACAATAATGACATGTATTGTTGAAATTATTTTTAAATCCTTTACTTCTTCTTTGACAGTTTCATACATGTCTACAATGTAAGTTGGGCAAATTCTATTCCCTCTCCTCTCACTTCCTCCTGACACTCCCAACATGTCTTCCTCTCACCCTTATGTCTTTTTTTTTTTTTTTAACCTGCTGGGTCCAATTAGGGCTGCCCGCTGAAATAGTGACAGATCTAGCTGGCTTAATCTTTGAGTGCAATGGTCATTGTTACATCCAGGAGACAGCATTTCACAGGAATCCTCAGGGACTTGCATTCTTTAACGTCTTGCATGATGCCTCCCTATGCCGTGGGTGAATGAATATAAGTGTTCTCTTTAGAGCCGAGCACTTAAATGACACTTATTCTTAACACTAGCTTCGAGTTTTCTTCATGAACCATTGCCAATGCTGAGGAAGTTGCTCTGGTCAAGGTTGAGAGCAGCATTAACTTTGCTGGCACCACTGGACTGAGTTAAAAGGTGAAGTCCTCAGACCCCTCTGGCTCTAGCAGGTTCCACATGGCACTGTGCACAGGATTGCCAAGTAGGACAATCTGTAGTCTCTGTAGTCTCAATGTTCTTGTGGTTCTGGCAGATTGGGGTGAATGTTAAATCATTCCCTAACAGTTTCCTTGGACTCCTAAACTTCACTGTATTCTGCAGGTTGGGTGTATGTGAGAAGTACCTCTTCTGTTGCATTAAAAAAAAAAATTATCCAGCTGGAGAGATGGCTCTGAGGTTAAGAGCACTGTCTGCTCTTCCAAAGGTCCCAGGTTCAAATTCAAGCACACATTTAGCAGTTCACAGCTGTCTGTAATTGCTGGGTGTGGTGGCACGCACCTTTAATACCAGCACTTAGGATGCAGAGGCAGGTGGATCTCTGTGAGTCGTTTAGGACAGTCAAGGATACACAGAGAAACCCTGTCTCAAAAAACCTAAAAAAAAAAAAAAAATCAAAGAAGTAAAGTCTCTGTAGTAGGCTGTGAAGAAACTCTTTGTGTTTTCTTTTATTATGTTAAACAGTGGTCCTTTTAGTGTTTCCTATTCTTCCCAATGCAAAGTCAGGGATGTATCAGCATACAGTACCTCATTTTTATCCATGCACTTTAATGAATAAAGAATGTCTCTCAGCTATGTTACTGGATGTAGCTTCTGCTTTCACTGGCTATATACTCTAGGACTATCACATAAATAAAAATCTCTCTTGAGATGTTGGAAAGTGATTAGAATGTGTAAGCTAATGTAATGACTTTTATCTGCCTCTTAAAGGTGCCACCACAGGCAGGCAGACCACAATATGGCTCAGCAGGTAAAGGTGCTTGTTGCCAAGTTTGATGACCTGAGTTAAATCCCAAGAATGCACATGGTGGAACTAACTCTTGTAGTTCTCTAACCTCTACATGCCCACCATAGCACACATATATCCTCTCTGCTCACCCACCCCTGTAAAAATATATGACTAACTAAGCTATTTAGCCAGTATTTAGATTATTGTTAATTGGTTTGGCAGCCATTAATTCTTATCCAGACCTTATAAATGAGTACACAGAGACACCACGTGGATTTTATCAAGCTTTGGCCTGAGTTGAGCAATCTTGGCCCATCTAAGCTAGCTCTTAATTCAATTACCCAAATATGACCCCATATATACATATGTCCCCTTGGACTGCCATTCTCCACGCTATGACGATGTTCCTGGCCATGTGGAATGAGGTTCTTTTTTCTAACCCATGGCGTGTGTCTTCTTCCTCCTGCTGCTAGCTTGCTGGAATGCATTCCTCTGTCTAAAGCACAGGCTTCCTGTTAGGAAGTCCCACCTTTCTCTGTCTTTGCCCAATCTCAGGCCTCAGCATTTTATTTAATCAATCAGAGTCAAGGTAAGTAACAGACAGCAAACAGGACCAATTAACATTTAGAATGCTTAACACTACCCCCCCAACACACCCCCAACAATAAATGTGCTTTAAAATTGTAAGGGTAGCATCACATAGGAGGTTGTTTGTTTGTTTGTTTATTTTTGGTTTTTCGAGACAGGGTTTCTCTGTGTAACAGAGCCTGGCTGTCCTGGACTCTCTCTGTAGACCAGGCTGGTCTCAAACTCACAGAGATCCACCAGTCTCTGCCTCCCGAGTGCTGGGATTAAAGGTGTGCTGCCACCACGCCCACGGGAGATTATTTATGGTATTGGTAGGCCAAGCAGAGTTGGAAGGCTGGCAATAGTTCTTCAGTCCTGGTTCAACACTACAATGTATTTATTATGTTAAGCAGCTGACATGATGAGGTTTTCTGAGCCTTCCCAGGCTCTGAAGTTTTACTCATTTGCAACATTAGGTCATAAAAGGTCTCATTAATGATTAGGGGGTTACTTTATTTTATTTGCAGAAGATTCTAAGAATGCACAGTTGGTCCATTGTCTTGTTAGACTCTGTTTGGTTTTGTTCCTTCCTACAAAGCTTCCAGGTCACACATACTCCCAACCGGAACCACAGGCACATCATCAGTGTCTCTAACTGAAGACTAAAACTGCAATTTAATTATCAATTGTATTTATTAATAAGTATAAAGTGTAAGATTAGGTCGGTCGAGCAGCTAGTGGGCTGATAGGAGGCTGGTAGGCCTGGCCCTCCTTAACTGGCAGCCTGACTTGTCCTGGAGAAAAAGCCCTGGACCAAGGGTGGCCTTCACTACCTACAACCTAAACTCTGTTAACTAGTATCTTTATTAATAATGATAACTTATTATATTAGGCCAGGGGAGCAGCCAGCAGCCTGGTGGGAGATTGGTAGGCCTGACTTGTCTTAGAAGCCTATAGACCTGGTAAGGAGGCTTGGCAGGACAGCTGCTGGATTTTTATTAATAATTATAATCTGCTATATTAGACCAGCTGAGTTGCTGGTGGCCTGGAGGAACAGCCACTGGGGCTGGATTGCTTTGACTGGCAGCCTATAGGCCACCACAGCCCTTTCCCCAATAATTAAATACACCAAGACCTTTTAATGTTTCAAAGTTTAGCCCTTAGCTGGGCAGACTCTCAACTAGCTAATGTAAATTAACCCGGACCATCTAATCCCAAACTGCCATGTGACCTGTTGTTACCTTCCAGAGGGCGTCTGAATGCTTCCATGTCTCCTGGCAGAAAGAGAGATTCCTCTGTGTAAATCGCAGGGTACCTGTTTCTGTCTCAGGAAGTCCCACCTTCCTATACTCTTTCTGCCCAGTTCATTGACCATCAGTGACTTTTATTAACCAATCAAAAAATGCCTCAGAAGGGCCTGTAACCAGATCTCAGCATTGAAATTAGCCCTTTAGAAAATGTATTAGACCTTTTTCCAACAGAAAACTCACAATTCCTGTATGTCACTAACATGAGCTGGGCTAGAATTAAATAAGTTAAAGTCTATTTTTAGACTTTAATAATACTTTGATTTTTACATACAAATCCCTTGCTGCTTTTACATACACACTGCCCCTTCCTATAGAAACCAAGATCTTATGCACACACCAGTGTGCATCTTTTGCAACCCATGCTCTATAGAATCTTCTTTGGTAAGATTATGTTTTTCAACATAATTTCTGTGAAGAAACTGAACTGCCAGAGCCAACTCTCCAAAGTCTACTGAGCCAAGAACAACGAGCTTCCACTCACACAGGAGGTAAACTTTGAAACCTAGTATTCTCACTTTGGGTCCTTGAAGTCACCATTGTCCTGCCCCCTCCTGTTAGCTACTTCTAGTGTGGTGCCCCTGCCACTCTAGCTTTTAAATATATGACTTTTGATGAGATATTCTAGAACGTAACCTTAATTTTTTCAAACCATTTTTCTTTTTATATGTGTGTATTTGTATGTGTGTGTGCAAGGTAGTAAATGCAAGTGTCATTTCTCAGATGCTATCTACTTTGTTTTCAGGGTCTTTCACTTGCCTGGAGCTCACTGATTAGTCTGTCTCCCCAGTGCTGGCTGTTTTCCTTCAATGACTACAATCAATGTATGATGCAAGAGATTTTGCTCCAATTTTACATAACACAGAACCCAACTTAAGCTCACTTAATAAGAAAGAAAACACTTAAAAATTTATGTTTTTGAGCATATACATACCACAAATTAAATCTTTTTTTTTTTAAAGCCTTGTGGGTGTTTGGCATTACAAGCTTGATCTAGGAGCTCTAAAAATGTAATAAAAATTCAGTTTCCCTTAGTTTCTTGGCTCTGCTTTCCACTGAGTCAGCTTCATTCTTCAGATTCATACAGAAGCCCTTGCAATCTCAAGGCTCACTTCTTCACTCTGTGCGTTTGTGAAACAGTTTCCTCCCAAATTGAAACATTCTATCCTGCTAGGAGGGTGTTAACTTTCCTTATTCAGTAAGGTAAACAACACAAAATAGCTTCTGGAAGTTCCTGAAACTCACCAGAATCAGTAGACCCAGTCCTGACAGAGTAAGCAGAGCTAAGCTGCAAAGAAAACTCTCAGACAAGACAAGCTGCAAAGAAGACTTCAGAAGAGCAAAAGCTGAAAAGATGACAGACCAGACTAGTTGCCTGTATGAAACAGAAACCAGCTGAGCTGCTGGAAGAGGTTTACATGGTAGTCACTTTCCAACTTTTTGAGCTTCGTCTGCACGAAGTGTGCTCAGAGATTCCCAGCTTTTGTGGGCTGTTACTCATGCTGGGGTGGGCTTTTGCCAGATGCAGCAGCCTGTAATTTCTGCTCCTGTAAGTAATCCTCACCCATATCCCCTTAAGTATCCCAATAAAACTCATTGGATTTTGGTGGTATCCATATTATGGTCTGTTGTGGGTTCCCCATCTGGGATGAATAGAAGTGTGTGTTGTATTTTCCCAGGAAAAGTTTTGTCACACAACAACACTACATAATCTTTCAGAAAGAGAAAAGGAAAGCATGCACTCAGAGCAGGCCTAGCCTACCAGGCAGTGGTGGTGGTGAATTCTTCATGGAAGGAAGAGTACCCCCACAAACCCAAAATAACCAGCCAAGTCTCAGACAGTCTTAGACTCAGAGAGTCTCTCATGTGGCACTGAGCTCAGGGGGCTTTCTGCAAACACCAGACTTCTACCTTATCAGCAGAAATTCCCTACAGGAAAATCCACATAATTAGAACACTACAGTCCAACCAACCACTGCAGCCAGGTTCTTGCTGCTACAGCATTGCCACAGCTATACTCTGACAGTGCCCAACCAACCACTGCAGCCAGGTTCTTGCTGCTACAGCATTGCCACAGCTATACTCTGACAGTGCCCAACCAACCACTGCAGCCAGGTTCTTGCTGCTACAGCATTGCCACAGCTATACTCTGACAGTGCCCAGTGAAGAGGAGGCATATAACAAGACTGGTAAGGAAAGTAGGTCCATGAGCAAAACACGGATGTCTTAGAATGGACAAGAAACTCTAAGCAACCCTTGTAGTAAGGGCTAGTAAACTATGGCCCAAATCAGTTCTACTGGGTGTAGCCAGGCTTTTGGTTACTTTATTTGGTTCTTTTTTCTACCTCCCTACACTACCCCTACCTACTAGGTAGGAGAGAACCTCCCAACACTAGATAGGAGAGAAAGAAGGAAAGAGGAGAAAAGGGGCCTAGATATTTTTAGACTACTTCCTACTGATTAGGGGCATTGAGTTCCTTGAAGCAAGTTCAATCTTCATCATCAGGATACCTCCAACCAGAAAACAGAAATCCAGTAACCAGTAAATGGCAATCAGCAATTAGCAATCCAGCAACCAGCAAAAGCAATCAACACCCAGCCACGAGCAACCAGTAGCAGCAGGGGGAGCACCAGCTGCCGTAAGCCTTCTTGGGGCTCTCGTGTTTATATCCTCTCAAGAGTCCCCAAAATTCCAACTGTAAACTATTTTCAGCTGACAAAATCATGCCTCTGCCAGAGCACGAGACAAATTATAGAAAGCTGCTGTGGACAATTTGAAGCAGCCCCGTATCTCACCCCTGGAATTAAACCAAAAGCATTTTCCCAACATAGCTGGGTTTTCAAAGAAACCAAAGTTTTGATGGTATTCGTATCTTTTCATTCTCTATAGAAACATAAATAAAACCATGTCACCAATGCAAACTATTGCAGGCTTCCATTCTGATGTTAGCACATTCTTATGGTATATAAGTTGATTTAATTCCACAGTTTTTTTCTTTCTTTTTTTTATTTTGTTTTTGTTTTTGGAGATAGGGTTTCTCTGTGTATATCTGGCTGTCCTGGACTCACTTTGTAGACCAGACTAGCCTTGAACTCACAGAGATCCACCTGCCTCTGCCTCCCTAGTGCTGGGATTAAAGGTGTGCACCACCATGCCTGCCAATTACAGACAGCTGTGAACTGCCATGTGGGTGTTGGGATTTGAACCCGGGCCCTTTGGAAGAACAACCAGTGCTCTTAACCGCTGAGCCATCTCTCCAGCCCCCACAGTTTTTTTCTATAACACAATGTCTCTCAGCTGCTGTTGTTCCTTTTTCATTAACATTCAGAAAATGTAATATTAACAAAGCATTATTTAATCTGTCCCTGGTGGTATTTTTATATTTGTTTTATAAGCATGTTCCTCCCCCCTTTTTTTGTTCGTTTTTGAGAAAGGGTTTCTCTATGTAGCCCTGGCTATCCTGGAACTCACTCTGTAGATCAGGCTGGCCTTGAACTTACATAGATCCACCTACCTCTCCCTCCTGAGTGCTGGGATTAAAGGCATGCACCACCATGACCAGCCTATAAGCTTGTCTCTTTTTTTTTTTTTTTTTAGGTTTTTCGAGACAGGTTTTCTCTGTGTATCCTTGACTGTTCTGGACTCACTTTGTAGACCAGGCTGGCCTTGAACTCACAGAGATCCACCTGCCTCTGCCTCCCAAGTGCTGGGATTAAAGGCATGCGCCACCACACCCAGCAATTACAGACAGCTGTGATTTGAACCTGGGTCCTTTGGAAGAGCAGTTAGTGCTCTTAACCATGGAGCCATCTCTCCACTCCCATATCACAGTATTCTAACCCTGCATGTTGCCTTTATATGACCTTACAGACACAAGCTTATCTTTTAAAATGTGATTAGATCTTTCTACAACTGCTTGCCTGTAGGGTTGTGTGATATACCTTTAATGTGCTTTATATTTATAATATGAAAAGAATTGTTTCATCTTACCGGAGACATATTTGGGGGTGTCCTGAAACAGAATAGCCATGCCTTCTTCCTTTGCCTCTTCCTGTATGGTATTAGAAATGAGATTTTTCTATTTTGACAAGCCCCTCGTCTGAGTACCACTTGTAGATGGATTTTGGCTATTTTATTGGGTTCTTTATCCTACTTTCCCTACACAACTCCTATCCCTTCTAACTCCCCAACACTAGGTAGAAGAGAAAGAAGGACAGAGGAGAAAGGGGATAGATCTCTTTCAACAACTTCCTGTTGATTAGGGATGTCGAGTTCCTTGGGGCAAGTCCAATCTTCGTCATCAGGATATCTCCAACCAACAACCAGCATTCCATCAAACAACAAATGACATCAGCAATCAGAAATCAGCAACCAGCTAAAGCAGCAGCAGAGGCTTCATGGTGGGGGGGGTGCGAGCAGCTGCCAAAGGCCCTCTCGGGGCTCTTGCATTTATACCGTCCCAAGAGTTCCAAATGTAAAGTATCTTCAGCTGGCAAAATCATGTCCCTGCCAGACCATGAGACAAATTATAGTTAGCTGCTGTAGACGACCTAAAGCAGCCCGATATCTCACACCTGGGATTAAAGACAGGGTAGGTAAGTCCTTCATAACCCCTGCTCTACAATCAATGTCTGTCAGAGAAGCGGGGCCAAATGACTGAAGATCGATGCTGTAATGTATGGAGAGAAAATGGGAACTGTCCAGGCAGCCACAGGTATGTCATTTCTTAGTTTGGGAAGCTGCAGGCCCTGTACTTAATATAAAATCAGATATATTTATTCCTCTCAGGTTTCTGAGGTGATTGAAGAACAGATAGCTAGAGTCTCATAATTTAATTTTGAGTTGTTTAGGAGTCAAGAGAGTGTTATAGATCTAAGAAGATACTTTTAAAATTGTGTTGCAAGTTAGTATGAGTGTTGAGTCAGATATAGAACTTTAAACTCATGGAGATGGTTAGACAGTAGAATGTTAAAGTCAGGTACCAAATACATATGGACTGGTCATTGGGAATGTACGTTAAGCCATATAACCCTCATAACTGTGGCCTAATTACCTCTGTTGTACTGTATTGTATTTATTATTATAAGAGAAAGAGCCATTTGTTGGACTGAAAGGGGAAACTGTAGGGGGAAATAAGATATACCTTAAACTTAAAAGAAAAAAAAAAGGGAAGAGGATGGGGGGTTGAGGGTGGGAGGGTGGGACTGGAGGGGGGAATAGGGAGGGGACTGCGATTGAGATGTAACTTGAAGAAATAAAAAATAAAGGAAAAAAAAAACATTCCCAACAAAACAGGGTTTTTAAAGAAACCAAAATTCTCACTACAACTGGGGTTTGTTTTCTTTTGTTATTAGAGACAATGTTTCTGTGTGTAGCTTAAACTAGCCTGGAACTTACTATGTAGCCCAGGCTGGTCTTGAACTTATGGCAATCCCCCTGCCTCAGACTCTGGAGTACGTGGACTATAAGTATGCACCAACCTACCCAACTTCCTTCTATTTAGAAATTCTGAGGGTGAATTCTTTCATAAAAGACAATAAGAAAGTTGAAGTCAAGTACCAGAGCCATGTATTTAAAATCAGGAGACTCAGTGAGACACAGTCTTTTCCTGTAGCAGTCTTAGGCAGCTTCCAGATGTTAAGCTGCCTATTGATTACAATTTTTCCTGGGATTCTATCTCTCCTTATCACCATTTCTGGGCTGTTTGAGTTACTTTTCTGATCTCTGTGACCAAATGCTTGACAAGCAGCAAATTAAGGGAGGGAGGGCATATTTTTGTTTGTAATTTGAGGGTACAATCCACCATGTTGGGAGAATGGGACAAGAGTGACTCTCAGCTGCGGTGGCTGACATGTGAGGTTGCTTGCTCACATTTGGGTCGATCAGGACACCAACAGAAGGTTAGAAGTGGTGCTGGCCTATAATACTCAGTGACCTATTTCTGTCAGCTAGGTTCCACCTCCTAAAGGTTACACAATCTTCTAACCAGCTGGGAACCTGTGGGGAATTTCTGCTGATAAGGTAGAAGTCTGGCATTTCCAGAAATTCCCCTGACCTAGGTGCAAATGATGGACTCCCTTCTTTCAGCAGAAAGCCCTTTCTCCCTCTGATCTGAGGAAACCTCAGATTCTCTAAGGTGTGTCACATAGCCCAACTCTTAGAAACCCACCCAGTGAATGTGGTGTTCTTTCCCCAGCCCTGCTACTCATGGGATGATTAGGTAGGACCTTGCCCAGTGAATCAAACACTTTAGAGTGGCAGAAGGTGGGAGGATTCCAAGTTCAAGATCAACCTGGTCTATACACCAAGACCTTATCAGAGAGAGAGAGAGAGAGAAAGGAATATAATTTTAAAATTGAACTTCACTAAAATACACACACAAGGCAAAAAGAGATTTAGTACAATTCAAAAAAAGTACTTACATTCTGAATATTTGAAGAATTTATACAAATCTGAGAAAAATAAACCTCATATAGCTTAATTTTTAAAAATGTCCTCCAACTCTTTTTTTCAGGAGGATTAAAACAATGGCAAAATGGATATGAAAAGGCAATTTCTATTATTAACTACTTTAGAGTTCTCTAGAGGCGCTGAAGGGATTTATTTCATTGGCTTACAAGGTAGTTAAAAAAATGGCCGTCTTCTGCTGGAAAGGGAGAGAATCTGGCAGCTTCTCAGTTCACAGAGCTGGATCCTGAACAAGGAGAACCACTGATGCATTCACCATCCAAGGCTCAAGGCGGAGAGGTGCTTTGGAGCTTTGCTGGCTTCAGTCTTGTTGAGAAGCCAAGAAGCTGGAATTTGATGTCCATGGAAGATCATGTGGCAGTGGACAAACTCATTAGGAAGAGGGCAGCATGCTCAGAGTGAGTTACCTCCTTCTACCTCTGTGGTTTTCTATCCAACCTCCCGTTTAATGGATGGTGCTTTACGTATTCGCAGGAGAGATGCCCAGGGGTGTACAGTCCTAATTAATATATTAGATGTCTCACATCCAATAAAGTTGATGATCAAAATTAAGCATCACAGTCATCATATATGTGCATATTAAACCAATAGTCCGGGCCTGATATGGTGGTATACACCTGTAACACAGGCACTTGGGAGACTAAGACAGGGAAGGCTGAGATAGGAGGATGACGACAAATTCAAAACAAGCCTGGGCTACAGATCCTATCTTAAACAACCAACCATACAAACAAACAATATGAACCATGAATCCTTTTAAATTATAAAAGGGGATATTCATTTTATATGAAACCATCCAAATAATTGTGCTATGGTGGTAGGAAAGGTTTAAAGAGGGGCATGAAAAGACTTTTGCAATGCCAGAAATGTTCCAAGTTAAGATATGAGGCACTAGTTACAAGGGTGTATATGTACACACACACACACACACACACACACACACACACACACACACACACAATAAATAGACACCCAGCTCCATGTGTTTTTATGTGTACCAACTTTGTGCATATAAAATTTATCTTGAAAAAAAGTAAGGAAGAAGCTGGAGAAATGGCTCAGCAGTTAGGAGCACTGGCTGCTCCTTCAGAGAACTGGGGTTCAATTCCCAGCACCCACACGGTGGCTCACAATTGTCTCTAACTCCAGTTCCAGGGAATCCAATACTCTCACACAGACAAACATGCAGGCAAAACACCAATGCACATCAAATAAAAATAATAGATCTTTTTTAAAAAGTAAGGAAAAAGAGGGGAAATGAGCATAAAACCACCCTTAATTTTTTAGCTATAGAAAAAAAACACACTGAAAAAACAAAACCAGATTTCCATTTAATGTGAAGTAAAGCAAAGCTGCAAAGGAAACAGAATACAGAGCCTCAAAAGTCTTTGGCAGAGCCAAAGACCCCTATGTTACTGTAACAGGGGTCATCCTGCCATATGGGACAGTGACATCATGGGGGTGGAGGCAAATCTCAGTATTTTGGACTCTGAAATGTTGAGGAATCTTCTTTGAAAAACAGTAGTCTTTTTTTTTTTTTTTTTTTTCCTTGCTGAAGAAGAAAAAACATTTTGTGACAGGGTCTCAGGAAAGCCCAGATGGGCCTCAAACTCAGTGGAGTTGAGGATGACTTCATTAAAATAACAAAGTAGCATTGAGAAAGCCAGTGACACATCTTCTCTATACAGTGGAGAGATGGTGCCTTGGAACAGGCCATCAGTAGATATGGTAGGATTCTGAAATATTAGGCCTCAGATGGAGGCATCAGTCAGGTGTGGTGGCACACTCCTTTAATCCCAGAACTTGGGAGGTAGAGGCAGGTGGATCTCTGTGAGTTCAAAGCCAGCCTGGTCTACAAAGGGAGTCCAGGACATGCATGTTACACAGAAAAATCCTGCCTCAAATCACCAAAAAAAAAAAAAAAGAGGGAGGCATCATTCTGAGCAATATGGATATTACTCATTGGGATGGCAATCAGAGAACTTTGCCCTATGCAAATCCCTGGGTTAAAGCCAGATGTAATGATGCATACCTGTAATGCCAGCAATTTGGAGGCTGAAGCAGGAGGATAGATATTTCAATGCCACTCTGAGTTACATAGTAAGATCCTGGTTTATTTGTTTGTTTGTTTGGTTGGTTCCTGTTGTTGTTGTTGCTTTTTTAAAAAAGGGAAAGAGCCCGATGAAGTGATATGTTGAGAGAAGGTCTAATATTGTTTCTGATACATTGAATTCAATGCTGAGATCTGCTTACCGCCCCTTCTGAGGCATTCTCTTGATTGGTTAATAAAAGTCGCTTATGGCCAATTAGCTGGGCAGAAAGAGTATAGGAAGGTGGGACTTCCTCAGATCAGCACAGGAACTCTGGACATACACAGACACACTCTCTCTCTTTCCTCAGGGAGACACAGAAGGAGACAGACATCTGGAGAAGGCTGGAAGGTACTACTCACAGGCACATGGTGGTTTGGGGTTAACTTAGAGTAGCTAACTGAGAGTCTGCCCAGCTAAGGGCTAAGCGTTAAAACATTAAAGGTCTTGGTGTGTTTAATTATTGGGGAAAAGACTGCGGCAGCTTATATGCCCTCAGTCCAAGCAGTCCTGGGCTGTTGGACATCCAGACTCCCCTTGAGCCCAGACGAATCTCCCGCCAAGCCGCCGGTAATTCTACTGGCCTAATATAACAACTTATATTAATTAACAGAGTTTAGGTTACAGGTGGTGTAGGCCACCCTTGGTCCTGGGGCTCTTTCTCCAGGATAAGTTAGGCAACTGGTTAAGGCACTCAGGCTAGGCTGCCTGCTCCTCTGCCAAGCCACCAGCTACTCTGCCGGCCTAATCTTACAGTTTATACTTACTAATAACTACATTAATTAATTAAATTGCAGTGATACATGTCTTTAATCTCTCCACTGGGAGGTAGAGGCAGGAGAATCTCTGTAAGTTCAAGGGCAGTCACCTGGGCTACAACCTGAGTTTTAGGAGAGCCAAAACTAAATAGAGACACCCTGGGGAAAAAAAAAAGGAAAAGGAACAAGAACACATAAAGATAAATGCTACTGCTTTGTACTATGGAATGCTATAGGTGTGTGTGTATATATATATATATATATATATATATATATATATATATATACACTTAAATGTAATTCACCTTAAAATTGTAACACTAAATAAAAATAAATGTAGCAAGATCTTTAACACACTATAATTAATGTGTATTCAAATAATATATATATATATTCAAGAATATATGGAATCCATGGATAATCCAAAAAAAAGAAAATAGATGATACATGAGAAGGTAGTTATCACACACCAAGAAATACAGTTCACCCACATGATTTAAGGCCATGTAAATAAACAAACAAACAAATAAAACCCAACAACAACCAAAATTTAAGGAGAAAATTAATGAAAAAATGAGGTATGTACTTTCTTAGTTTTGGAAGCTGCAGGCCCTGCACTTCCTATATAAGCAGATATATTTATCCCTCTCAGGTCTCTGAGGTGGTTGAAGAATAGACAGCTAGAGTCTCATAGTTAAATTTTGAGTTGTTTAGGAATCAAGAGGGTGTTATAGATCTAAAAAGATACTCTTAAAAGATAGTATGAATGTTGAGTCAGATATAGACCTTTAAACTCATGGAGATGGTTAAGATAGTAGAATGTTAAAGTCAGGGGCCAAATATGTATAAACTGGACATTGGGAAGGTATACTGGGCCATTTAACTCTCATAAATGTGGCATATTTATATCTGTTGTTTTGTATAATACTTACTGTTATAAGAGAAGGAACCATCTGTTGGACTGAAAAGGGAAACTTCTGGGAAGAGGGTGGAAGGGCGGGATAGGAAGGGGGAATAGAGAGGGGTTTGTGACTGAGATGTAACTTGAAGAAAAAAAAAAGTATTTATAAAAAAAAAAAGAAAAAATGAAAAGTGCTCATATCTTTAATATGTAGATTTCCCTTATTTTATAGGGAAAAATATTTTCAAATGGACAAAATCCCAAAGTAGCCAATTAACAAAAGGGTTATATATAAGCAACATGGAAATGTTTAAACCCCTGGTATCACAAAGTAAATATCCAATATTGTCCAAGGAGGGAAAAATCTAATTTCTCAAACGTTGTCATGGGGAAGAAGGGTGAAAAGAGGGGGAAGTTTCTGTGAGGGAAGTTTGGCACATGTACAAAATAGCACACGCATGAGAAGTGTGCTCTGAAAACCTGCAAACCCATGGCAGGCTGACATCTCTAGAAATGTACCTTAAGGAAGCAATAAAAGCACAGAGAGAGTCAGCTACCAGGATGATTATTGTCCCAAGTACAGCAATTGAAAAGGAAGAGGAAAGGGTGACTAGATATTAGCGAAGTAAAATATATTCATATTATATAATAGAATGCTGTCAGTGGAGAATTAGCAAAAGCTTGAAAATAGATCAGGCTCCTCTGGCTTGGGACAATTTTATGATCTATTGTGGGGTTGTATGCTAGAATAACATATGCAAAGCATTCACATACATACCTGGCTCTGAATAGGTATGCTGTTAGTGTTAGCTCTTGGTTTGAATATCAGAAACTACATTAATAATAAAATCGTCATCATCATCATCATCTTGAAACTCTGGGCACTAGTGTGTATCAAGTAGATTACAGGACGGGCTGTACACATTTGACCACTATCAGAACTACTAAGGTAGGAATGACTGTCCTTCTGGAAAGAGGTGAGGTGGGCAGATTCCACAGTCAGTGTACACGTCCATACACAATCTTTTCTTTACTGAGTTAACTCTTCCCTCTCTTTGAGTTCTTAGAATAACATACATTTTCTATGTTCAACAAATTGCTATAACATTGGCTTATAAGGGTTTATCAGAAGCTCAATACTCATATTCTCAAAACTTAAAAAATTATATATGAATATAGAATGCAGTCCATTTCTTGTTCTTTAAAATCTGTGAATATATTAGGTTACATGGCAAATGGAATTAAGTTTGCAGATCAAATTAAAGTTGGTAATAAGTTTATTGTGCTTGTTTTGTTTTATGTTTTGATGAGACAGAATTAAAATACCTTGAAGATAACTAAAGAATCATAGCATATTAGTTTTCTACTGTGGTAAAAACAGCTAAAGATTTGGTGGTTTATACAATACCTTTTGGGGAAGCAAAGGTTTAAAATGAAACTCAAGAAGGTAAAGTCTAGGTGTCAGCAAGCTGGCATACCTTCTCAAGATTTAAGGCAAAGTTTGTGTTTCCTTCCATTTTTGAAGGTTGAGAGGCCACGTACATCCCCTAGGCTAAGGGAGACGGCTGCCAGCCATGCAAGGCTGTTTTTTCCTTCACTGTATCTTTGTATCTTTTTGGCTCTCGCTCTGTTCCCCACCACCCCCACCCTGTGTGCTTTTTCCCCCCTTCATTTTGTAGCTCTGGCTGTCCTGGAACTCACTGTTGCCCACCAGGCTGGCCTTAAACCTGCAGAAATTTGACTGTGTCTGCCTCTGCCTCTCAAGCGTTGGGATTAAAGGCATTTGCTTTGTCTCTTCTTTTGAAGAACCCTATGGTTATACTGATCCACTTGAATTAAACAGCAGCATTCCCCTACATCCCCTTGCCCCCAGTTGTTTTTGTCTTGTTTGTTATTTTTTTAATTTTGTTCTTTGACAATTTCATCCTGTTATCCTGCACACCAGCACCCCTTCTCTCCTGCAAATCTCTCCCACATTCATGACTTAAAAAAAATAACTTCATATATGAGTAATATATATCATTCCACACTTCCCTTTCTTCCTCCTAATTCCTCCCTAATTCCCCTACTCCCTCTCAAATTCATGGCCTCGTATTCTTTAATTATTGTTGGTACACGTATATTATTTATAAAAACAACCTTCTGAGTTCATGAAAGTATGTTAACTGGTGGTATCATTTTTCATGTCCGCTTAGGCAACCACATTGTAAAGATTTCATGGGTGCAGCTTCACTGTATATATAGAAGACACTACCTTGCAGCAAATGTGCTGATCCTCTGACTCTTACAGTCTCCTCCACCCCACCCCCACCATACCTGAGCCAGTAGCTCAGGCTGTCCTCCTGATACCTCCACCTCCCAAATGCCATCATTACAGACATGCAGCACCATGCCCAGACTTATCTTCCTTCATTAAAATATCTGTTTAGCTGCTGGGTTTTGTGGCTCACACCTGAGATCCAAGCACTGTAGGAAGCAGAGGAAAGAGGATAAAAATATATTTAAGGTCAGTCTTGGCTACTTAGTAAACTCAAGATCAGCCTTGGCTTTATAGTTCAAGGCCATCTTGATCTACATATTAAGGCTCTGTGTCATTACAACATAAAACAAACACAATAAGCTGATATCAAAGTTAACTTAAGCTGCAAACTTCCATGTAATCTAATATATTCACAGATCTTGGAGAACAAGAACTGGACTTCTTGAAGCCCAGGGTAGGGGCAGCACACACCTTTAATCCCAGGACTTGGGAGGCAGAGGCTGGAGGATCTCCGAGTGCTGGGATTAAAGGCGTGTGCCACCACCGCCCGGCTATATATTTTTTTTTTAAAAGAACTGGTCCAAGGCAATTCAGTGGAGTTTGACACGACTGTAGTTGGGGATGTCAGGGAAGGCTTCAAGGAAAAAGTTAAATTATTCTAGGCCTAGTAATGTAGATTATGTGGGAGTAGTGGTGAGAAAAAGGCAGAAGAATGAGGCCTGGGAAGTGTGGAACATAAAATGGGACAATGGAGAAAGGCTAGAATAATCTGGCTAAGAAACAGCTTACATAAAAGACTCTTGTCTTTTGTGAGAGTATGAAAACAAATGAGAAGTGCTAACAGATCTGATCTTCATTTGCTTCCAAAGCTAACTGACGCCAGAAAGCTCTTTAATATCATAACATGTTGTTAGAGGGCCATTAGGAATTACAAGCTTTTTAATAACATTTTGATGAGACACTGGTAGGCATCAAAGGAGACAGTAAATGCCTAAAGTAAGCAGCCAAAATGTCCTCTCTGATAGACTGCAGCAAGCTACCAGAATTATTTTTTTGACATTTTAAAGATTTCTACATACAAGAAAATTGAAATTTTTGTTTTATTAAAAACAAATTATAGCCGGGTGTGGTGGCGCACGCCTTTAATCCCAGCACTTGGGAGGCAGAGGCAGGTGGATCATTGTGAGTTCGAGGCCAGCCTGGTCTACAAAGCGAGTCCGGGACAGCCAGAGCTGTTACACAGAGAAACCCTGTCTCGAAAAAAAAAAAAAACAAAAACAAAAAAAAACCCCAAAAAACAAAAAACAAATTATAGAATATTAAATATCTCTAAATCTAAATTCTCTAAGTCTCAAATATTTAATATTTTAATATTAAATATTTAAAAATCTCTTATCATATGCAAGAATATTTTTTACATGAGGAACTCTTTTCTTCCATACTGTGACTCCTCTATGCTAGAGTGATGCTGTAAGATGAGCTCTCAGAGCTGGTGTACTTCATTTTGTAACCAGCATCTCATGGGCAGAGCTAGTTAGGATAGCATGTTTCCTAATACTCAGGTGCATTTAAAATAATCTGTTGCAAAAATCATTGGGTTTTATTGTTGTTGCTTTTGTTTTGTTTCTTGTTTGTTTGTTGGGATTTGTTGTTTTTGGTTTGGTTTGGTTTGGTGTTTTTTTGTTTTGTTTTGTTTTGTTTTTGAGAAAGGATCTTGTGCTATAGGCCAGACTGGACTCAAACTTTGGACAATCCTGCTTCAGCCTCCTAGGTACTGGAATAACTGTAGTGGACACACCCAGTATGGTGTCCACTACAGTATTTTAATCCCTTTCTTCCAGAATGTTATGTTGAATTTTTGAAAATGTGTTCTGTACAACAGTTAAAAAAATACTCAAAGCCAGATATGGCAGTACATTTCTTTAATCCCAGTACTTCGGAGGCAGACGTACACAGAGCTCTGAGTTCAAGGCCAGCCAGGAATTCTCTTTTAATTAATTTAATTAATTAAACTGCTTTTTAGTTTTACATTTACTTAATTACTTTTTAGTGTCTGTGAGATCTGACCTAAAAGCAAAACAAATGTCCTTCTACTCTTGAGCTATAGCACCTACACTACCGCTGCAGAATGAGAAGTGTCTCCAGTGTCTGAAGGAGAAATGAGGCAAAAGCCTCGTTTGGATGCAATAGCACACTCCAGAAACACGCTCTACTCCTTGCTTTTAACCACTCACCTCCCAGCACTTTTGAAACTTCTGTTCTGCTGTCCAACTGCACTTTGAAGTAACCAGAGCTTTGCTCTTGAATTCAAGAAATCTTAAATGGCCATTTCAATTTGGCTGCTTTGAGCCACAGATACATAAGGAGTGGGTGTAGTCAGGAAGTTTAATTTAGAAGCTGGTGATGTAGCTCCACTGGTGGACCACTTACTTAACATGCATGCATCAAGTACAGGGTTCAATCCCCAGTTCTGCCTAAATGAAGCATGGTGGCTCATGTCTAATCACAACATGCAGGAGAGAGTGGTAGAGGGATCAGAAGTTTAAGGTCATCCTTGGCTACATAGCAAGTTTTAGACAAGCCTGGAAGAATCAAACCAACCAAACAGGCAAAAAACAACAAACATACATACATGCATGTATACATACATACATGCAATTTGATAGAAATCTAATAACATAATAAGGGAGAGGAAACCCCCAGTGTTACCAGAAGAAAATTATTAGATGAAAAAGCCATAGGTCTGAAGCTCCACCCAGACTAGTAGGAAATTCAGAAGGAAGTTCCCTAGAAGGCTTATAGAAGAGGCATCTTTAATTAATTGATTTTACACTTTATTTATTTGTTTGTTTGTTTATTTATTTATTTATTGTATGAGGAGGGAAGTGCACTTGTCACCTAGTGCATGGGAGTCAGTTCTCTCTTCCCAACACTTCTGTTCTGGGGCCTTTATCCACTGAGTCATCTTGTTGGCCCCAGAAGAGTTTTCCCAGTCTTGTCTTGATGGGAGAAGTGTTCCAGGGGATTGTCTTGTCAGGGTCTTCCTCCTCATCTGCCTTCTCTTTTGAAAGACAAGATAAAGTAAAACTTGCAAATACTCTTGTGAAACAGTTCCAATCAGAAATTAGCATAGACCTGCACAACCTGCACTAAACCACTGTGGGGGAGGAGAAAGCAGAGGAGGCCAGGAACAGGGACAACTCCCATCTCAATTCTTCATAGATTCCAAATTCTAGGTAATAACAATAGCCTAAGCCAACAAGTGGCCATTGCACAAGCCTGCAATGGTGGGAAGATGCCAGACATTAGGGGACTGCTCCTGAGAAAACAAATGCAAGAGCCAGGAAGCCGCTCACTAAGAGTGGGCTGGAATCAGTCTAGGTTTGAATCAACACACAATCAACTGATCTGGAATGAGTTACCCTGTTTCTAACAGTTTCCTTATCTATGAAATGAGTCTAGATACTAATGCCTCTGTGAGACAACTGAGGACACTAAATAACTAAATATACGTAGAAAGGTTATAATGAAGCAGCATGAGGAAGCTCATACCTATAATCCCAGCATAGCTTCATGGCCAGCTGGTTACAAAAGAAGGAACAGAGGGAGGCATAATGAACAGAGAGGTAAGTTAGTTTATAATGTTGCCATGTGCTATTGTATTGAGTGCTCAAGTCATGTATGCTCCAAGGATTGAAGCAGTGGTCTTCAAAAAGGGCTCAGGTCAACCAACCTCTAGACATCTTCCCACGTGGTTCTCATCCATGCTAGGACCATCCCATCCTTCCCTACCCCCTCTCTGCAGCCTTCTGTGCCTCCAATGCTCTCCCCAAGTTATTTTCAAACTTTTCTCTCTCCCACTCTAGGGCTTGCTCAGCTGTCTCTTTTCCCATGCATGGGTTCGTCCCATTCTCCTTCACTGCTGGGTTTCATTCATGCCATATATCATTATCTATTAGACAAGTGGTTCTTAACCTTCCTAATTCTGTGACCCTTTAATACAGTTCCTCATGTCACAGTAACCTCCAATCATAAAATTAATTTTGTTGCTACTTCATAACTATAATTTTGTTACTGTTATGAATTGTAATGTAAATATATGATATGCAGGATATCTGTTATTCTATCCCAGTGAAAGGGTTGTTTCACCACCCCAAAGAGGTTGTGATCCACAGGTTGAGAACTGCTGAAATATAGGAATCATATTTTTCTAATTAAAAAAAAATTTTTTTCTACCCAGGAAAGTCAGGGATACACAGAGAAACCCTGTCTCAAAAAACAAACAAACAAAATATCCTACACTTCTACAAATATATCACTCTTAGAACAGATATTTTTGTTTTATTCACTGATGTATCCTCGATACCCAAAACAGCACTGACATACAGCTGATGTTCAACAGTCAATGAATGAATATTTCACACATTCCCATATGTACGAAGCATACATATGTTAAGCATATGTATGTTGCTCCAAACTTTTGCTGTTAGAGTGGTGCAGTGGATATTTCTGGATATATTCCCTTTCTCACTTTTTATTAGAACTCCTGGATAGTGAGGTAAGTACAGCTTTAGTTTTCTAGCTGTTACTGATCAACTCTCCAGAGTGCTCCTTTTTTTATTTTATTTTTTTTAAATTTATGTTCATTGGTGTTTTGCCTGCATGTCTGTGTGTGGGTGTCAGAAGCTCTCGAACTGGAGTTACAGACAGGTGTGAGCTGCCACGTGGGTGCTGGGAGTTGAACTGAGGTTCTCTGGAAGAGCAACCAATGCTCTTAACCACTGAGCCATCTCTTCAGCCCCCTCAGAGTGTTCTTTATTTGTATTCCTTCCTGTTCAGAATCTTCATGGTACCTGATGTTGTTAGACTTGATAGAGTTCTGTTAACTGCAATAACATGGGATGTTATATTTTAATTCTTTTTATTACTTTCTTGTACTTTAGAGAGAGTAAAAAAGTAGGAGAGAGAGAGAGAGAGAGAGAATATGCATATATTTGTGGGAGATGGTCTCTCCTTCCACCATGTGGGTACCAAGG
Organism: Lophiomys imhausi; assembly: GCA_907164525.1. NCBI lineage: Eukaryota > Metazoa > Chordata > Mammalia > Rodentia > Muridae > Lophiomys > Lophiomys imhausi. The sequence continues at coordinate 585,309 of CAJQZJ010001265.1, forward strand.
ATTGAACTCAGGCTATCTGGCTTGGTGGTGAGCACTTTTGCTTGCTAACCATCTTACTGGCCTTAGTTCTAATTTTTATTACATGAGTTATAGTGAGTGTGAAAAGATTTTCATGTGTTTACAGATAATTTTTCTCTTCTGTAAATGACTTGTTCTGTTTTTTTTTTTTCCTTTTGAAACTGTCACTAAAATGTTTGGGTTGACCTTGAACTCACTCTGTAGTCCAGGCAATCCCTCAATTTGTCCTGCTTTAGCCTCCAAAGTACTGGGACTATAGGCCTGAACTACCAGGCTCACTCAACTCATCAAACATTTGACAAGGCTGAAATTGGTCTGCAGGCTATACCATGAAGAAGATCATAAATCCCAGAGAAACCCATTTTTTTGAAGTGTTTTATTTGTAACCCTATGCCTGACTTTGTATAAAAGTTTAATAAGCTGTAACACTGTTGTTATTCTAATGGCTTTAACATTCTGGAATGAAGTAATGAGATCCAACTAATACGCTTGTTTTATTTAATTCAGATGCATGATGATTGCTAGCTGACTATTGAACACCAAAGCTCTAGTGGACAGTGGCAGTGACCAGCCTAAATGCCTTTCCTTGGGTTGTCAGGAAATGGTCCAGTCCCCTTATCAGATCTGATCCTTCAAAGACAGGACAGCAAGAGGCCACTCTTGGAACTCAACTCAGATCCTCTTCCTCTCCCTTGCAGCGTTACAGTCTCAGGAAGACAATGTTGATTATTTAAATAATATTTATTTTTGAAATAAGGTTTCTCTGTGTCCTACACTCACTTTGTAGACCAGGCTGGCCTTGGATTTACAGAGATCTGCCTGCCTCTGCCTCCTGAGCACTGGGATTAAACATATCTGCTACAACACCTGGCCATTAAAGACAGTTTCAAGCTGCCATGTGGGTGCTGGGATTTGAACCTGGGTCCTTTGGAAAAGCAGCCAGTGCCCTTAATCACTGAGCCATCTCTCCAGCTCCTGACCTCTCTTCCTTGTATCATAATTCTACCTTCTAGATTACTGGAGTTAATAATAAAGTTTTCAAAGTATAGTAGGCTGGATCGTAAATGACTTTTTTTTTTTTAAGTTTTTCGAGACAGGGTTTCCCCATGTATCGTTGACTGTCCTGGACTCACTTTGTAGACCAGGCTGACCTTGAACTCACAGAGATTCACTTGTCTCTGCCTCCCGAGTACTGGGAGTAAAGGTGTGCACCACCATGCCTGGCTAGTAAATGAAATTTATTCACAGCAATAAAGATGTGTTGTTGAAAGATAATTTACCTTCAGTAGAAGCCATTCTCTTTCTCAGTGTCATAATTAGTGGGTGTGTATATGTTTGCATACGTGTATGCACGTGTGTTGAACCCAGGGCCTCAGAGCCTCATGTACATTATTAATGTACTTTTTTTTTTTTTTTTAAAGAAAGACTCATATATCCCAGGCTGGTCTTGAACTCACTACGTGGCAGTGGATAACTTTGAACTTCTGATCCTCCTGCATCTTTTTACAGGTTTACAGGTATTCACCACTGCTCCTACTTTATGCAGGTATAAATCCCAAGATCTTGTGTATATTAGGCAAGTATTCACCAACTAAGACACATTCCAGCCTATTAGTGTCTATGTAATCAAACTAAGACAAAATTAAAAATTACTAAAAACAGGAAGAAAAACCTTCAGGAAAAACCGGAAGACATCACTTCAACTTGGATGCTTTTAGCCCACACATGTAGAAATGAAATTTTATGATAAATCAACTGATGAATGGAAGCAATGGCTTGTTTCACTATGAAATACTTTGTAGAGAGCTGCGAAGTGCCGCGCCCTAAAGATGGCGCTGGTCTCCGCCTTCCACCAGCCCGACGGTGAGCGCTCTCTATGATAATAAGTTCATATTTGGCATAGACCGCTGATCTGGCTTGCTTCCACATA
>CAJQZJ010001265.1:587266-619436 GCA_907164525.1 Lophiomys imhausi
CCTTAAAGATGGCGCTGGTCTCCGCCTTCCACCAGCCCGACGGTGAGCGCTCTCGGTGGTAAACAAGTCCATATTTGGCAAAGACCGCTGATCTGGCTTGCTTCCGCATGCATACGTGGGCCTCTAAGATTGCACTACGTGGCTTTACTTGATTGGCTGTCTAATTAGTATTTAGCCTGTGGGTTGGGTCTGCCCCAGGATTCGGAAGACTGTTTTCAAGGGACCTGAATAAACTGCTTGAGAAGAGCTTTTGCGAGTTGCGTCGTTCTTGCCGGTCGAGAGGGACGCGACAGATGACTCCATGCAGAAGCCATGTTTCCCCAGGCATGCTTGGCTATTCTAACAATGTAGTTATACTAACCTAGACCTTCATGTTTTTAAGCAACAGGCACTTCACAGACTGAGCCATTGCCCGGCTCTACCAACCAATGTTTTAAAAAGAGTTTTCTGGAAGCCACAAGCAGACATTTCTGTTTTGGCTTCATTGGCCAGAACCAGGTCACAAAGGCATCCTCTTTCCATTTCAGGGTACAGCCAAGAAAACACGACTCTCTGACCTGTGCCTAAAATCACCATTGTCTCCAGTTTAGAAAACAGCATGGTCAGAACTCTGTTCCTTAAAGATAAGTTCCTCTTCTCCTCATTGTGTACTTATTGTTTGTTCTTTAGTTTTAGATATAGGGTTTCATGTAGCCCAGGCTGGCCTTGAACTTACTGTGTAATTGAGACTGACTCCTGACCTTCTTATCTTTACCTCCCAAGTGCAGACAATGTATGTTAGACACTATACCTTCCTGTTCTCTTCCACACTCACTATCTCACAGATACGTATCCCGGAAGAGAAAAGGGAAAGGACTGTGTAAACACAAAGCACTGTCACCTTGGGTAGCCTTGAGTGAATGTACCATTTTGTCACAATAGCGGTACCTGAGTAACCTTGGGCTATCTCTATCCATGCTAGTTAAAAACAAAGTTCTATGGCCTGTCCCTCCCATTTCTCCTTTCCTTTTCTACAAGAATATAGTAAGTCAAATTCTCCTCCCTCCCACCTTTCTTTTCAGACCTTAGCTCCAGTTATTAACACCAAGAAAACCCTCCCATGAAAGGACTTTTTAATCCTCTTCCATCTTCTGTTACCTATTCTCCAGTCACTTTAGGTAATTCTTTGTCATTTTCTGACCCCTCTTGTTCTGTGACTACATGTAAAAATAGCTCCATTCTAGTGGATATGCACAAAGGCTGTATTCACAATACCTTCAATTAAGGAAAGGAGCGGCCATTCACTTTGAACTGTTCTAGATTCAAGAGAACAATGCTGGCTAGTGTTCCAAAGGGGATCAGACGGCCCCTTCAGATTCTTCTCCCACAGTTCACTTCCTTCTTTTCTCTCACCTGGGCCTGTGTTGTGCAGAGAAGGCTGCTGTGGACTAGATCGAACTATAGGTCAATTTCTTAGCTATGTGACTGGGGGGTGCCTTTGTTTTCTCATCTGTCAAGAGGGATCTTCGTACACTATCTCTTAGGTTATCATAAATATTAAAAGACTTCAGGAGACTTTTGGCACAAAAGCAAAATAACAAGTTAGATATATTTCCTCAAACATGAGTACTCAGTACTTAAAAATTTTGCTTTTGACTTTTCCTTTTAAAAATGCTATTACAATAATTGTTCTCTTATAAAGCACATCTTAAAATTGCAAATAGTGTTTCAGCCATGTGATTAAGCAGACTCTCCAAAGTAACCTATGGTCTAACCACTACTGATACTGCTTCTATGGAAAGCTTCTTTCTTTTGTTTTTCAATTTTATGGTTTGGGGATTGAGCACAGGGTCTCATTACATGCCAGGCAAACATCCCAATATTAAGCTAAATCTCTGGCCCTACAAACATAATTCTAAAGCAGTTTACTTGGACAACAGATGTTTATTCCTCATACAAATAAATACAAAACAATCCCTAATGTTTAACTTGACAAATTTTTTAAGTTTTGGTAAGGGATTAACATCTATTTGTTGTCATTGTTGTATATCTAGCTCTTCTGCAGTCTAGAATCAACTTATTCAGTTTGCATGAGTGTGTGAGTGTGTGTGTTGCTTAGAATAGAACAGAGCTTCAGAGATGCTTAATCCCATCAACCCCAGGATTTTGCATTTTCAACCTGACTTAAAAGTCATAAAACATTATTCATATAAAATAACTGCTTTGGACTTTCCCATGTTCACTTGGTAGAGGACTCAGTTTCTTGGAGGGAAGTCCCCCACTGAGAGATGTTAGCCTCATGGGTAGAGCACAAAGATCAACAAAGTCAGATGTACAGCAAAGAAGCCTACCTACCAGCTATGTCCTTTTTATTATCTCTCCAGATAAGGAAGAGCCATGTTTGCTCCCACGTTTTGTTTATTTTGGATTAACAATTACAAACTGTTGGTAAACTCCCCTGATTTAGTTAAAAAAAAAAAATCTAAGCTTTCCAGTAAATTTACATTTCAGGTGAACTGAAGCACTTTATTTTTTCCTGTGTCCTGAATGCAATATTTAAGAGGACCGGACAATACTCCTGCTTATCCAAAATTCAAATATTACTGGCTACTTTATTTATTCTGGCCATCCTATTTGTCAGATGAATTATTTATGAACATATAACTGCCTTCTCTCCCTAATTCTTTTTTTTTTTTTTTTTGAGACAGGGTTTCTCTGAGTAGACCTGGTTGTTCTGGACTCACTCTGTAGACTAGGCTAGACTTGAACTCAAAGAGATCCAACTGCCTCTGCCTCCTGGGTGTTGGGATTAAAGGCGTGTGCCACCAAACCCAGTGGGTCTCTCCCTAATTCTTACCAACCATCCAGAGTCATGCACATAAGACATTCGGAAAATCTTAAAGATTGTATGTGCTTTGAAGGAAAAACAGTCTATCAACTTGTCACATATTCTCAAAGCTCTAGAAACTCTAAGAATTACCAAGAATTCTCATTTGTATTGAAACTGGGGGAAAAATCCATAACCTCATGTACTTATACTTTATTACTTAGTTGCCTCTGTACAATTATAGAAATAGATGACAATTTAAATGTGCTTATTTTCTCAAAAAGTCAGTGCAATCTCATGTGTCAAAAACAATTCAGCATGAGAGAATACTGCCACCTGGAGACCAGAAGAGCAATGTGCTTTCTAACTGGAAGAGAAACAAATTGTAGGAATGTCTGCTTTTGACCGTGTCTTTCTCCTTGCTGAGTTGGGTGTTTAATTTTCCTTAATTGGTTCATAGTCACTGAACTTTCTCTAAGCTTTTATTATGCTGGCCTCTGTGAACATAAAGAGAGTAAGACCCAGTTCCTTCCTCCAGGAACTAAAAGTCTAGTGAGGGAGAAGCAGGTGTGACCCCAGAAACCAAAGATTCAGATGCACAGTTGACTCTAAACTCACAGGATGGGCATGCTGGCAAACAGCATTCAAGAAGCAGAGGCAGGAGGATAATCTCAAGTTAAAGGTCACCCTGCTCTACATACTGAACAACTAAGGCTACATAGCAAAACTGTCTATAAGAAAAAAAAAAAGGAATCCTATTTGTATATGGTAGAAAGAGCCTATTATTTCTAGACTGATGGTTTATATCTTCCCATTCACTATGCAGATCTTGTCTCCTGTGATACTATTCAATGTACAGAATACCTAATTGGCACATATTCTGCCCTTGTTCTCCTCAGACCTCCCAAAGATGCTGAACCAGCTTTCTTCCCTAGACTTCTGTAGTAACTTCCAGGGAGCTTTGAGCCTATAAGGGATTACTGTTGCTGTCTTGTGTGTATGCTCACATGCATGTGTGTATACACATACATACAGCAATAGTAACAACTACAGATTAAATAACTGATTTAATTGTTCTTATTTTTAGAGCATTGTATGTTAGAGGTAGCATCTGACTCTATAGAAAGGCTAACCAGCCCAGGCTGGACTACAATTCTGAGATTCCACATGTTAACCACCACTGATTTTTGTTTGTTTTATTTTTGGTTTTGAGATAGAGTCTCTTTGTGTAGTGTTTCCTGTCCTGGACTTGCTATGTAGACCAGGATGGCCTCAAATTCAGAGATCTATCTATTCTGTTCCCAAGCCCTGGACTAAAGGTTCTTCCTACCATTTCAACTGTCTTCTCCTGCCTCCTTTTTTGGCTGCCTTTAGTAACAGCACTGAAATGGCCCCACCACTCTTGTGACTTCCTTTCCCCTTTATCACACAGAGTAAGTCAGCTTTCTCAGTTTCACATCTTCCAACTCAGCCTCCTATACACCTGCACACATCAAGTTGCCATCACTAATGATGGGCACACAGCAGGCCTTCTATAGTCTCCTGCCTCTGTAGAGAGGTTTATTCACAGTCTTTTTTTTTTGGCTTTTCGAGACACAGAGGGTTTCTCTGTGTTGCCCTGGCTATCCTGGAACTCACTCTGTAGACCAGGCTGGCCTTGAACTCAGAGATTCGCCTGCCTCTGCCTCCCAAGTGCTGGGATTAAAGGCGTGCGCCACCATGCCCATCAATTACAGACAGCTGTGAACTGCCATGTGGGTGCTAGGATTTGAACCTGGGTCTTTTGGAAGAGCAGCCAGTGCTCTTAACCGATGAGCCATCTCTCCAGCCCCCACAGTCCATTATTGAGACAAGTCAGGGCAGGAACCTGGAGGCAAGAACTGAAGCAGAGGCCACAGTGGAACCATGTTTATTGGCTTGCCCTCTATCTCACCTGCTTTTTTTTTTTTAACACAACCAAGGACCACCTGCTTAGGGTGGCACCACCTACAGTAGGCTGGTTGAATCCCTCCACCTCAATCATTAATTAAGAAAATGTCCAACAGATTTGTCTACAGGCCAATGTGACTGAGGCATTTTCTCCATTGAGGTTCCCTCTTCCAGGTGGCCCTAGCTTGTGTCAAGTTGACAAATAACCAGACACTTTAATGACAGCAATTAAGCAACCCAAGTTGGAGTGACAGCAGTTTGGATTTAAAAACCTCCTAGTTACCTAACAGGTATAAACAGGGCCATTTTTTACTTCCCTTCTTCCTTTCCTCTTCTGCCCTCCCTTACCCTTCCTATTGGTTAGGGTTTTCTAAAGAAAACCTGATAGAATGAACACATCATATATCTGACACACACATACACGGGTTTATTAGTGTGGTTTATAGGCTGTGGTCATGGTATCTCTTCAAAGCTATTGAAAAGTCTAAGACATTGTTTTTGTTTTTTTTGCAGTTTTGTGGTTTTATTTAAACACAAATAAGACTCGGGTAAGCCATCTACTCATTTTCTTCACTGCGTAGCCTGGCATTGGGATTGGTGACTCTGATAGCCAGCTGTGCTGCTCTTTCTATGATGGCTTGAAGGAAACATTGTGAGCAATCTCAGCACAGTAAGATTTGTTGCACATCAGCAGTACTTTTAGCTCCTTGACATTGTGAACCAGAAACTTCCGGAAGCCACTAGGCAGCATGTGCTTGGTTTTCTTGTTGCTCCTGTAACCAATGTTGGGCATCAGGATCTGGCCCTTGAATCTTCTCCGCACCCTGTTGTCGATACCTCTGGATTTCCGCCAGTACCGCTTAATTTTGACATATCGGTCTGACTGATGCCTGGTGAACTTCTTGGTCCTCTTTTTGACGATCTTGGGCTTCACCAGAGGCCGGAGGGCAGCCATGATGCTGCAAAAGAGATGGCAGCCACCTCTCAGGTAGCGCCGAGGAAGAAAGAAGACATTCTTCCTTCTACTTTTTGCTACTTTGTAAGACATACCTGCATTTTTAGCATTCTTATAACACATAATACTGAACTCAAAGTCTAGCTAAGAGAAAAACCTAAAGGTTGTAACACAATGTAGCCAACTTCTGATCCACCTATGCTGTGTTTTCGGGTTAAGCCTTCTTTTAAAGCTGTTTTAACTACAGGAGCTTGAAGATTCTCCAAGGATCTAAGCATCCTCAGATCTTTCTGACACCTATCTCCTAAACTTGTTTACTTTGGCTTTAAAAGGGAAGTATAGACCTGAAATGCAAAAACTCAGTTAAAACATTAGCTTTGTAGAACTGTAACACCTAAAGAATAAGGTTTTTGTTTGTTAACAGGAATGCATCAGAACACCCAAAGGTTGGGTAATCAGATCCTTCGTCAGACCTCTTGGAGGAAGGCAGGCACAGCAAAGTCACAAGTGCTCTGGTGAGGAAAGAACACCTACCTGGACCCCGGTGATACTATCTGGTCAGCTGTGTGACTGGGCCAACTCTTTCAGATGTTGCGATTTCAGGACAGCTCAGCTGGCTGTGATGTTACACAACTGCCATTTCACATGTAGGGAGGCTGAGGCAGGAAAATCCCACATTTGAGGCCAGCCTAGTCTACAGCAAATCCTGACAAAAAGAGCTAAGCAAGATTCCAGGCCTGCAAAGTCAGTACTCGGGAAGCTGAGGCAGGAGGACTGCAGTGAGTTTAAGGCTACTAGGCTCAGTTACAGAGTAAGTTCCCTGTCAGACAAGCCACATAAGACCACCAGGGTGGTCCCTACCTTGTGGTAACTCTCCTGCCTCTTCCTTTCAAAGTGCTGAGATTACAGGCATAACTCACCATGCCTGGCTTCTTTTTCTTTCTAATCAAGAATCCGTCTGTCAAGTGTTTGTGTGATAACTGCATATGGAAGCTGCCATTGTGGGGAGGCAGGGGCAATGGAGAAGATACACACTCCTTTAATCACTATTTTTCAGAAATAAAATTAGGGAACTTTATTCATTGCATTTACTGAGCATCCACTTTACGCCATTCTATTGCACCTGCTAAAGGTGTAAAATCAACACATATTTACTCTTAAGGAGATTACACCCTAATAAAGTATGTTTATTAAAGATCATATATGTAACAAATTAGATGTCTAAGTCTTTAAAGTGAAGAGTAAACTATTTTAAGTAAGGGATTCTTGTGTTTATTTTTGGCCTTACACTAAAACCTGTTACAACTTAGAGTAAAAATGGAATAGTTTCTCTTTATTTGTTTAGTCTCTTTCTTTTGGTACCAAAACTCAAACCCAGGGCATTGAGCTTGCTGGGCTAGTGCTCTATCACTGAGTTCCACTCCAGGCTCTATTGCTCATTCCATGGCACCATATATCCATTCTTGAGAAATGGTTACTCATGGCTGCTTCACCCAGTGGCTCCTCCTTCCAATACTGGCAGTTCCCAGGAGCTCTCCAAAGGCTCTCTTGTCTCTTCAAGAAGTCTCTGAAGGTCCTCAGACCTGGAGAGTTTTCAATATTTCAGCACCATTTGAGCTCACCTCAAAGCAGAGAAATCACTAAGTTTTACAAAAGTAGCTAAAAGATGCTTTTGAAATTAACTTAACTATGTAGGTCTCAGTTCTAAAGCAAGTTAGCATAACACCACACTGGCCTGTTCCCAAAGTGCTTCCCCTCTTTTCATTCTTTCATGGCATAAATTTACAAAAGTAGAACTCAGACCATGGCATGCCTTAAGACTCTCAAACGATTTTGCTGAAAATGTCTTACTTTGGTTTAGAAACCATCCCTGATCTGATCCCCTGCCAATCTTGGGAACCTTCATCTCATTCCACCTCTCCCTGCCTCTGCACCCCACACTTCTACACTGCCATGTAGAACTGCCATTCAGTTCTATGGACATGCTAATCATACTTCTGTTTTAGGGTTGGGGAGGAGCAGACAGAGAAAACTAGCTATTTCCTCAGCTAGGAATGCAAAAGGATTGAGCAGTGACCCATTTTGGCCTAGGCATTCTGGTAGGGAAGGAAAAGAAGGAAGAACACTTAGCAAATGATGGACAGGCCTACAAGTAAAAACAAACAAAGGCAAAAATCCAAATGAAAACTCCTCTTTTCTATAAGGACAAGGACCAGACCACATTTTCATGCACCTAAGTGCTCTGAGTTGAGGTACCTGCTTGTAGTATTAGTTACATTCTCGTCACTATGACAAAATACCTGGTAGACGCAATAAAGGAAGGAAAGGTTACTTTGTTTCAGTTTGATGATGTAGTCTCTCCTGCTGTAGGAAATGTGCCGAGTGTGAGGCAGCTAGTTAAATTGTATCTACTAGCTAGTTAAATTGTATCTACTATCAAAAGCAGAGAGCTGGGTGCTTGGACTTACCTTGCGCCTTTTTAATCAGGTCAGGACTGGAACCCAGGGAACGTCTTCATTCTGAGTAAGTTTTCCCTCAGTTAAACTTCTCTGGAAATGCCCTCACAGACAAGCCTAGACTCTAAACACAATCAGGGTAACAATGAAGAAATCACCACACTAGTGACCTTAGAGCATAAACTTCCCAAGTGGGAGGACCATGAGCATTTCTACCTGAACAATGAATATAATAGTAGCTTCCACAGTTATCACATGAACACTTCACAGATTCTTGATTTAAGAAAGAAAGAAAGAAAGAAAGAAAGAAAGAAAGAAAGAAAGAAAGAAAGAGAAGAAAGGCACAGTGGCTTATGCCTGTAATCCCAGCACTTTGAAAGGCAAAGGGCAGGAGGGTTACCACAAGTTAGGGACCAGTTTGGTCTACATAGTAAGTGTACATAATGAGTCCTCATCTCAAAAACCAAAGACATAAAACTGAAGGAAAGTCATGACATTCATCAGGTTAATGAAAATTGAACTCTGGTTTGATATTTTTGCACTCTGAATTAAGTAATATGTGAAATATTTCAATAAAATACTGGAGAAGGAAAAATGTAAGGTTGGAATTTTAATGTCACTCAGACTCCTGTATTAAAGGCTTTGTCCCCCATGTGGGGATGTATTGGGAAGTCTGCGACAACAGATCTTGTAATAAGGCTTTTAACTTGTTGGAGGGACTGGGCATAGGCATTGAAATGTGACCACCTGCAATGCAAGGCATTTATTTACTTGGAGAGTTTCAGGTAGTCTGAGCATCTCCTGCTTCTTTCTCAGGGCAAGCCTGAGCCACACATTTCTTAAATACATTCGGAAGGGCATTTTTCTGTGTTCCTAAATTATGTTGTAGGCTGTGAACTCAAACACCACAGGGCTCAGATGGGTTCTGAAGGCATAGAAAAAATAAGTACTTTTGGATTAGGTCATCTTGAACCACTGCTGCCAGGCTATAATGAAGATTTGATCATCCCATTTATTTACAGACTGCCAATGATCGATTTCTTTCTTCTTTTGACCTTAAGTGTTAGCAATGTTTTGAGAGAAAAAAGCTAGAATAGCACACGAACTAACATTTGACAAAGTCTGATCATACAAATATGATTATCAGAGATCCTGAGAAAGATGAGAGGATTGTATTCCTCAGTATTGCTTGCAATGTGATGAGGAAAAAAACCTCAACAGTTACCACTATATGAATTTCAAACAATTTATAGTATCATAGAATTAAAACAAATGATGTGTAGCCATGCCTATCAATGTGGATAAACCTGAAGGAAAAAGTTGGGTGAAAACCAAGCTGCAGATCAATTCACAAAATACAATAGCATTTAAAAAATTCCAAAGGCCAGCTGGGCATGGTGGCACATGCCTTTAATCCCAGCAATCAGGAGGTAGAGGCAGGTGAATCTTTTTGAGTTTGAGGCCAGCCTGGTCTACAAAGTGAGTCTAGGACAGCCCAGAATCCCTGTCTTGAAAACCAAAACAAAACAAAACACCAAAACAAAATGCCAAAAGTTATTTTATATATTGTTTATGATACATAGTAACAGTTTAAGTATAGCTGTCTAGATTAGCAAGATCTATTTCCTAGTGACCTTGGTGGTCTGCAAGAAGGAAGATAACCAAGGGGGATGAGAACAGGAAGAATCCACCTTTTCTGAATGTTATAGCTCTTTAACCTAAAAATACAAAATTACAAAACATAACATGTATTCACTTTGGAAAGCAGTGTCATAAATACTTTGTATTAAAAAAAAAAAAAGAGCCGGGCAGTGGTGGCGCATGCCTTTCTTTAGTCCCAGAACTTGGATGGCAGAAGGCAGGTGTATCCCTGAGTTTGACGCCAGCCTGGTCTACAAAGCCAGTCCAGGACAGCCAGAGCTGTTATACAGAGAAACCCTGTCTCGAAAAACCAAAAAAAAAAAAAAAAATTCTAGTTTTTCCCCCAATGGAAGAACATACCATAGTAGGAGCCTAGGGACTTAGTAACTCCATTTTTGCTCTCCCTCTCTAGTACTGACAATATCTCAATATCTAGACACAATTTTCTCCCTAGGTAATTAGGGCAGAGCCTCTTCAATCTAAGAGACTAGGAATCTAAAATTTCTCATCTCCAAATCTCATTCCAAGGCCACCCACACCAAAGAAAGGAAAATGGCTTTTCTTTGGTTGAGGACTGAGCCTTCTCTCTTCGACCCTTAATTCTTTCTCCCAGGCCTGAAGTGGAGAGTCAGACATGACTGATTAGCCTTTCTGATATCATATTCTAAAACAGGGATTATGACATCTATCTACCTTAAAGGACTGTAGTGAGGTAAACCCAGCCAGGTGGCACATACCTGTAATCCCAGTACTTAAGAAGCTGGTAGGAGGATCAGGAATTCAAGGCCATCCTCACCAACATAATTCCAGAGCAGTCTTGGCTATACGAGACCCTGTCAAAAAAGTTAAAACTAAGACACCCAGACAGACAGGCAAACAGACAACCGAAACAAACCCAACTTCCCTAAAGAACTGGAATGCTTAGAAACTGCTATTTACAGGATCCCACTTGGAGGCTCAGCATTGGGGTGGCTAAACCAAAAAGTGCTTTTCAAGCCACACTCAAGGCAGCCAATCCGAGATGAGGATCCGCAGCTAGGGTGACAACAGGCTCCGCCTTCAGGTGTGCTCGAACGGCATGCTGGGAACTGCAGTGCATCGGGGCGGTCATTCACCAAGGTGGCTGGCTGCTTCCGGTGTGGAGATTATACTGCCAATTCCCACGAAGCCATCGAGAAGCTGAAGTGAAGTGGCCGGCAACAACCACTTTTTCGCGAGGCTGCCGGAGCCATACCTGAAGGCGGCTATGGGAACACGGAGCCCAAAGCGGAGACGCGAGCAATAGTAAGGGACCCGGAAGAGGCGGGGCTTTCACCTCACAGAGACTCGCCCCGATTTCATCACTTCCGTAAACAAAGGGCTCTCTGGAGGCGCGGGACCTGGGCTGCTGACCCGGCCTGGCAACCTGGGCTCTTGCTGCAGCTGTGGCTGAGGCTTTGGACGCTCTTTGACCTTTTCCAGTTGAGGAAGGCAACAACAACAAGGGTGACCACAGCCCCTTCTTCCTCTGGTATGTAGGGGATCCCGCAACCTGCTCCTTCGGGTTCCTCAACACCTGCTCTGGTCACTGTGTATTGATGGGTCATCGCTGAGGTGGGTTGCGGAAGGGACGTGAAGTCCAGAGGACCTCCGGTGATTCTGGTTGGAAGCAAGGCCTAACATTCATTCGTGAGCAGTTCACCTTCTTTGGAAAGGACCCTGGTGCGTGTCATGCAGAAAGGATTTCAGGGAACTTGTGACAGATATTATCCTCCAGAAACGAGTAAATCGCAAGCTTGGTCCCTCGGAGACCATTGGTATATTTGTGATGCCTTATGTGTTAGCTATTTTTTTTTCATCTTTTTGTCACCAAAGATGTATTAGCACCCTTAGATTTGAAGGTTAGTGTGTTTATGTATATCATGAATTATACAGATCCTCACCTCTCGGAAAACCTGCTCACTCATCTTAAATTCCATTTAGTCTGTATTACATCTAAACAATTCCCAAATGACTCAAGTGGATTTACGATTGGTACCAGATTAGAGACTGAACGCTGGTACCCTTTTCCAAGAAAGCTGTCCATTAGATAGCAAAACAAAAATCAGAAACCCAACATTGCCTTTATGATTCCCAGTTAATTCTTTCAGGAGCGACAGTAGTCAATTTCAGTCTCTTAAAATAGTTGTAGCAGGACTGAATTCAACACTTTTAAATTTTAAGTTTTATTAGATGCGTATGAGTGTTTTGCCTGTATGTATGACTGCGCACTCGGTGCATGCTATGCCATTGGAGGGCAGAAGAGGACATTGAATACATTGAAGTTACTGACTGTTGTAAGCAGCCTCGTTGGCCCTGGAAATCGAAACTTCATCTGAAAGAGCAAACAGTGCTCTTAACTGCTGAGCCATCCCTCCAGCCCCACAGTATTTTTTTTTTAAAGACTTGGTATTCATAATGCAATTAACAATTTGAAGGAAGAAATAGATATGCATTTTCTGACTCTTTTTGTGATTCATTAATAATATATTAAGAAAATTTCAAATTAAAGCAGTCTTGTGGCACATGTCCATCATCCTAGCACTCAGGAGCAGAGGGAGAGAGATCATCATCACTGGTTGGAGGCCAGCGTGGCTCATATAGTAATTTCTCAGCCAGCCAAGGTCATAATGCAAAACATTTTCTCAAAAAGAAAAGAGGAGGTGGTGCACACTTTTGATGCCTTTAATCCAAGCACACAGGAGACAGAGGTAGATGGATCTCTGTGAGTTCCTGGCCAGCCTAGTCTACAGTACTTGCTTGTTCCAAGTAGCCACAGCTACATAGTGACATCTTGTGTCATAAATAAATGAATGAATGAATGAATATGAAATTTCTAGGTGTGGTGGGTGTGTTGGTATATAGAATACCAATAAAATATATGTTATATAAGCCTTCAACTTGTAGTTTAGACTACTGATACCCTGATATACATCCATTTGAGTTTGGTTTGGAAGGAAGATTTAAAGGCCAACTAAAACTCCAATGAGGCATATTGCATGAGTAATTTGTTCATATAGGTCACCTTATATAATAATGGCTTCTTCAGGTGAAGCCTTATTCATTGCTTCTATCCCAGGACTGACGACACTGCCTGGCTTGTGGAGGAGAGACAGTAGATACTCATATGTATGAATGGAGAATATGCTAAAAAAATTATTAGACATCTTTTATGTGCATTAGAAAAGTAGATTAGACATAGTGACTCGACATTCTTGATCATTTGGTCTGCAGAATGTATCTTTGACTCTTAATTTGCATATTATAGCATATAGCCATAATCATATTTCCATGTTTAGATCTTACAAAGCTGGTGTTGATGCAACGAAGAACTTAAAACAATGGAAGAACGGAAAGCAAAGAGGAAGAATCCCAAGTCTTTCACTGCCCACTCGACTCAGGTTGTTAATGCCAAAAAAAATGTCATCCCAGCTAGTAAAAGCACAGGGTTTACAAATCCCGCATCACAGTCAACTTCCCAGCGGCCAAAGTTTAAAAGGTGAGTTCTTTTCTTTGACGTTTTCACAGTAAAGTGCTATTAAATAGTTATTTTCTTTGTTCAACCTTTTTGTGCTCTCATGGGTGGACTTTTTCCACAGTGCTGCAGATTGAACCTGGATCTTTTTCTACAGTGCTGCAGATTGAACCTGGATGCTCACACATGCTATGTCCTACCTCTGAGCTACAGACTCAGCCTATGCCTTGACTTTTAAAGCAACAATTATGAGATTTCATTTGCATAAATATTCAGAAAGGAGTTGTCTGGCCTGGAAAGATAGCTCAGTTGGTAAAACTTTGGTCTTACAAACCTGAAGGCTTAGGTTTCATCCCTAGAACCCACATAAAAATGCCTGGGATGGTAGCTGATTCCTGTAATTCCAGCCATGGGGAAGACAAGAGGATTCCTGAGGCTTGCTGTCCAGATGGTTTAGTTTATTTAGTGAACTCTAAGCCAATGAGATATCCTATCTCGAAGAAAGTGCTCCTGGGAATGAGATCTAAGAGTGTGCTCTGACCTCCACATGCATGCACACAGACAGGCACATACACGTGAGCATGCATTCCCTCATGCACAGACA
The DNA here is from genome assembly GCA_907164525.1 of Lophiomys imhausi. Classification (NCBI taxonomy): domain Eukaryota; kingdom Metazoa; phylum Chordata; class Mammalia; order Rodentia; family Muridae; genus Lophiomys; species Lophiomys imhausi. The sequence continues at coordinate 601,151 of CAJQZJ010001265.1, forward strand.
CACATATGCATAAAGGAAACAAATTCTGGTAAATACAGTTTTATAGTTTATGCCTGTTTTATAGTTTATTTTCTTTTTGGGGAGGTGTTAATTTGATGGAGTTAAATGGTGCATAAAACCTTCCAAATGTAAAAGAAGAAAAAATACAATTGCTACCCTAAACGCTTAAAATCCATAAGGGATTCTCTCCACTTTTAAAGAGAATATGGACATTGTGGGAATCTTTTTTAAGATGTATATTCTGAGTCAGCAGGAATGGGTCTTCACATGACCATTTGTAATAAGCTCACAGGTGAGGTAGTAGTATTTCTTGTCAACTTGATGTAGGCCAGGGGTCACCTGGGAAGCCAGCTTTTCAACTGAAAAGAATGCTTCCATCAGATTGGCCTGTAGGCAGTTCTATGGGGTGCTTTTTAATTAGTGATTGATGTGTGAGGGCCCAGCCCATTGTGAACAGTGCCAACCTTGAGGAGATGCTGGCCCAAAAACATATATCTAGTTGTATAAGAAAGCAGGCTGAGCAAGCCAGTAAACAGTCCCTCTGTGAACTCTCTTTCAGCTTTTGCCTCCAGGTTCCTGCTGGGATTTTCTGCTCTGACTTCCCTTTATTGTAGACTATAAACTATAAGTTTCCTCCTCAGGTTGCTTTTGATCATGGTTTTTATCACAGAGGAAGCAAACTAAGATACTGAATGATGTGATTTAATACCATATAAAATACCTGTATAAAAAATACAGACCTTGGGGGTGGGGTGATGGCTCAGGGGATGAAGTGCTTGCTACACAAGCATGGGGACCTGAGTTTGGATCCTCAGCATCCATGTAGAAATCAAGGTGCAGCAGTGCACAACTGGAACTCCAGCACCAGCAGTATGGAGATAGGGATCCTGGGGGCTTGTTCCTGTGACAGTCTACCCAATATGACAAGCTCCAAGTCTGACAAGAGAATCTGTCTCAGAAACTAAGGTGGGAGAGCAACACAGGAAGTTATCTTACATCAACCTCTGGCCTCCACATGTGCATGCACATAAATGTCCTTACAACCATGTACATGCATGCACCTCATAACACAAACACACACACATGCTCTGCACACCTTGCCTTGTGAGGAGCTGTTACTGACTGTGAGTTCTAAATTTGTTTTATTTGCTTTTTGATTGTTTGTTTGTTTTGTTTTGTTTTTGAGATAGCACTCACTGTGTTGCCTCAGCTGGCCTGGAACAACTCACTATGTAGACCATGCTGGGCTTGAACATAGGGATCATCCCTTGCTCTGCCTCCAGTGTGCTCAGATTAACCACTGCTCCTAGTTCTGTTTTGTTTTAAATTTAAATTTTATTTGTATGGACCTTTGTGTTTATTTCTGTTTGTAACATGTCTGGTGCCTGTGGAGGTCAGAAGAGAATCCCCTGGAAGTGGAGTTACAGACAGTTTTGAGCTGCCATGTGGATGCTGCAAATTAAACTTGGGTCCTCTGGAAGAGCAGCCAATACTTTGACCACTGAGCTTTCTCAACATCCTGAATTCTAAATTAGTTTCTTCCCTTCCTTCCTTCCTTCCTTCCTTCCTTCCTTCCTTCCTTCCTTCCTTCCTTCCTTCCTTTCTTTCTTGTCTCCCTCCCTCCCCCCCCCTTTTTTCTTTTTTTTTTTTTTTTTTTTTTTTTCGAGACAGGGTTTCTCTGTGTAGCCCTGGCTTATCTGGACTCACTTTGTAGACCAGGCTGGCCTCGAACTCGCAAAGATCCGCCTGCCTCTGCCTCCCAAGTGCTGGGATTAAAGGCTTGCGCCACCACTGCCCGGCTTTCTTTTTGTTTTTTTGAGACAGAGTTTCTCTACATAGCCCTAGCTGTACTGGACTGGCTTATAGACCAGGCTAGCCATGAACTCACAGAGATCTGCTTGCCTCTGCCTCCCGAGTACTGGGATTAAAGGAGTGTTGCCACCACATCCAGCTGAATTCTAAATTTCTTTTTTTTTATTGAAAAAAAAAACTTATTTTGTGAATTTCACATCATGCACCCTATTCCCTCCCATTTCCCACCTCCCCACAGACCCACCCTCCACCACTGCAATTTGTCCAAGAATAAAAAATAACAGCTCATTGTGGAAGCTGCAGTGTATCCCACTATGTCCAATAATATTCCCATTTTTCTCACACATTCTGCTTGCAAATGTTTATTGTAATGACTCCTTGGTCTGGTACGAGGCCTCTGGTTTCTGCCACTCCATCAGTACTGGGAACTCCTCTTAGATATGCTGCAACTGTCAGATCCTGAAGTTGTGGGTTATGGAACTGACCTGTTCTTGCACTCCAGCATTTCATCCATGGAGTAGATGTTGGGGTGGGCCAACTGAAAGCCCTGGTTCTGGACCTGCAACCCCCACTTGCAGGGCCAGTTCTACTTTGGAAAGGTTCTGGGCTTGCTCTCCCGAGTGCTGCAGCATGTGAGGAGCAGGGGAGACAGCTCTCCTGCTCTTGTGACCCCATCTAGGCCAGATCTCCTGTCAGTCAGTGGTATTGAGGGCAAAAGGGAGGGAAGGCATCTCTCCCTAGCCTGTATCACCACATAGCAGACCAAAGGCAGGGCTGATTCTCCCACACTCACTCCCTCAGGGCTGCCTTACCCACAACCCCCATATCCAGGACCAGCTGTAGTGTGCTATCCTGGCAGGGTACAGGGCCTGCTCTCCCAAGTGCTGCAGCATGTGAGGGGCAGGGACAGTTCTGCTCTTGTGACCCCATCTGGGCCAGATCTCCTGTCAGCCAGTAGTGGTGAGGGCAAAAGGGAGGGGAGGACATCTCTCCCTAGCCTACACCACCACATAGTAGACCAAAGGCAGGGCTGACTCTGCCATACTCACTCCCTCAGGTCTAGCTCACCCACAGGCCCCATATCCAGGACCAGCTGTAGTGTGCTATCCTGGCAGGGTGCAGGGCCTGTTCTCCCGAGTGCTGCAGCATGTGAGGGGCAAGGACAGCTCTCCTGCTCTGTGACTCTATCTGGGCCAGATCTCCTGGTGCTGGTTTTGTAGTCATCTCAGGTTACTCCATGGTGCAAAAATGGAGTTGGTATCCACCTTGCTTCTTTTTTCTTCTTCCGGGAATGTTAGGCTACTATTTATTCAGATGTTCATAGGTCAGAACTCTGAATGTAGATATAGCCTCTCTCCTCTCTGCCACCTACTTATGCACATGTGACATAGCAGTCACATGTGCAATGCCTCTAGGGGCAGAATTCTGAATTTCTTAAGAGTTGTTAGTTTCTTTCTTTACCCTACCCCATCCATGGGCTTAAACTCCCCAGACTCTCACACAAATGTGTGTGAGTATATATACATACACCTGCCCTATTTATCTTGTCCTTGTGCATATAGTTGGGGGATGAAGTTATCATTCATTATTGTATGAAAATTGAGTACTGAGTTTATTTGTGAAGAGCACTGAATCCGGCGTCTATATTACTAGTTAAAGATAATACCAACTCCTATTATCTTTTTTTTTTTTAAAGATTATTTATTTATTGTGTATACATTGTTCTGCCTGCATGTACGCATTCACTCCAGAAGAGGGCACCAGATCTCATTGTAGATGGTTGTGAGCCACCATGTGGTTGCTGGGAATTGAACTCAGGACCTTTGGAAGAACAGCCAGTGTTCTTAACCTCTGAGCCATCTCTCCAGCCCCTCCTATTATCTTTTTAACGCTTACTTGGATAGCATCTTTAGAAGCCTGGCAGGCTCTGCTGCATGAACTCTGCTTTCTCTGTTTTTTTGCTTATTTTTTCGAGACAAGGTTTTTCTGTGCAGCTCTGGTTGTCCTGAATTCAATTTGTAGACCAAGCTGTCCTCAAACTCACAGAGATCTGTCTGCCTCTGCCTTCCGAGTGCTGGGATTAAAGTGATGTGCCACCATACCTGGCTCTTTCTCTGCTCTTTATATAGTAGTGTGCATGACATCATCTCTCTAGTGTCTGAGAACCTGGTATATGCAGATGTATGTGATCTGAATTAACCAAAGGACTCCTAGATACCTTTCTGGGGAAATAGCAACTAGACTGAGACCTGAAGGGTTTTTTCAGCAGTGTCCTAGCAAAGATGGCAGGAAGTGAAGTAACTGAATGTAGGTCCAGGACTCAGATGTGAAGACAGAGGATGCGCTTCCAGGAGGCTAATAAGATTAGAGGTTGGTTGTTGTGTTTTATTATATAGATCAAGCTGTTCATCCACTTGCCACTGCTTTCCCTCCTCTGTATTAAGATTAAAGTTTTGAACAATCACACCCTTGGAGATTAGGGTTTCTTAAGTGTATTGGATTTAGGCAGGCCTTAGCTATTTGTTATTGTTGTTGTTTTGTTTTTCGGGACAGGGTTTCTCTGTGTATCTTGTCTGGACTCACTCTGTAGACCAGACTAGCCTTGAACTCACAGAGATCCACCTGTGTCTCCCTCCCCAGTGCTGGGCTTAAAGGTGTGCGCTTTTGTTTTTGTTGTTGTTGTTTTGTTTTTTATTTATTTTTAGGCCTTAGCTCTTGAAAGCTTAAATTATGTGACCTGGCATTATTTAGAAATGGACTTGTTTGCCTCATGGTGAGGAAAAAGGGACCAGGGATCATACACAGGACCAGGTGGGCCAACTGGAAGGTGTTGGGAGTTGTTAGGTCAACAAGAGACAGAATGGTGGCAGTGGCTACAGAGAGCAGTAGAGAGTTTGGATTACATTAGTCAATTTGAGGATGGTGGCAGAATTCAGAATGATACCAGGATTTTGATTATGGATTTTAAATGTTTTTCTCCTAAGACCAAGCACTCCTCGCAGGCTGTCTTCAGAGCAGGAACTCAGTAAGACCCACCCAACTATAAACGGTTTGAAGATAACATTTAGAAAGGAGAGTGTGTCCTGCATTTTACTGAGAAATGAAAAATGCAAAATAGAATACTAGAAAGATTTACCAATTTTCTTTTCAATATAGTTTCAGTTTAACAAATTAGCATATCATATAAACGTACTAACTAAAATTTTTATGTTTCTCAGTGGTTACACTTTATATATTTGAGACTTTTCACCACCTCTTTTTGTTTGCTGCTGACTTGAGATTTCAGGTATTATTTAGTATTGACTTTCTTCTGATTTCTTGTTTTCAAAAAAAAAAAAAAAGCTCACAGGCTGGAGAGATGGGTCAGCAGTTAGGAGCACTGACTGCTCTTCTAGAGGGGCTGAGTTCAATTCAATTCTCAGCAAACACATGGTGGCTCACAACCATCTGTAATGGAATCTGATGCCCTCTTCTGGTGTGTGTGAAGACAGATCACCCATATACATAAAATAAATAAATATATATATTTTAAAAGTTCATGTATTTAACTAAAAAGTTAAACAGGAGTTTAATCTAGAACAACCTGAAATAACTAATGTCAAATGCATATTCTCTGCAGAGTGATGAAAGAAAAGAACAAACCTCAAGGAGGAGAAGGGAAGGGTGCTCAGTCTACCCCCATCCAGCACTCCTTCCTCACAGATGTTTCTGATGTCCAGGAGATGGAGCGCGGGCTCCTTAGTCTACTGAATGATTTCCATTCTGGAAAGCTGCAGGCATTTGGTAAGACATTAGTGTGCTCTTCACTTCTTTGACTTAAGAGGTTTGCAGCCTATATTCTGCATATGTTTTATTCTAACTCTTGTTTGGTATGTTCTTGTGTGTGCGTATGAAAGCCAAAGGATAGCCTTGGGTGTCATTCCTCAGCACCACCTACCTTGTTTGAGGAAGGGTCTCTCAGATTATAATTTTCTTTTATTAAGAAGCAAAGGGAAGCTGGATGTGATAACTTGTAACAGTAAATTTTTATGTGTACTTACATATTTATTAATACTTAACAAATATTTATAAAGTTCCTAAATCCTGAAACCCAAACCCTAATTCTAAAACCTATAATCTAACTAAGAATATTTTGATGCCTAAAATACTCTTATATCTATAAAAAACAGACATTTAACACTAACATAAGTTTCTTAAAAGCATATTAATCTCTGAGGTTAATTTTTGGCGCAGATCCGTATGGGTGGCTTGTTTCCACCGAGTCTTTCAATCTTAAAGTCTGTGAGTATTATTCGTCAAATCTTAAGGCCAGTTTATAAATTTAATCTGTTTTGACCATTGAGGCAGGGCGGTTTTTAATCAGCCAAGAATTGCCTCTGCGGTCCTATGGCCCAATTGTTTGCAAGATTAAAAGTCTCTTCTGCTCACCATCTGATGCTCTGGGGCTCCAAGTACTCTGTCCTGGCGTTCTGGTCTTTCTGACTTTCTGGAGCTCTAGAGAGGCTCTGCCTTTACTTTCTCCACTAGTGTGGACTCCTGGCAGGTCAGCACAAAATGGTGATGAGCAGTGGAGCATGGTCTTTCAATGTGTGTTGCCAGAGGAAGACGAGGAAGAGGCGGGGTGAGGCCATGTGGGCTTCCAATTTTAAATCCCTTGTGTTGTAGTGTGTCGTAATTAATGTGTCGTAATGATGTCGGCATGAATTCTGGCATTGTTGCCATAGTTCCTGGTGGGCTTTCCAAGGCAACACCCCTCCAACAGTTTGTTCACAGTCCCATGATCATCTGCTCTTGGCAGGCTTTCAAGGCATGCCCTTCAATGTTAATCACATCTGGATGTAATTGGACCCACCCATACCTTTCACCTGAGACGCCATACTTCCAAAATTCCTATGCTGCTAGACGCTATACTATCTTCACTAACCCTACCACAGTGACTCATGCCTATAATCCCAGTATCTAGAAAGTAGAGGCAGAAGATTGAGAACTTCAAACTCATCCTCAACTTCTTACTGAGTTTGAGGTCATTCTGGACTTACATAAGACTGTGTCTCAGAACAAACAGAACCAGGGAAGGCTGGAATATGTAGCTTTGTTGGTAGTTGGTAGATTGCCTTGCCTAGTGTTTACGAAGTCCTTGGTTTAACACCCACACTGCATAAAAGCCAGACATAGTAGCTAATACCTCTAGTCCTGCTACTTGGGAAGTCCAGGCAGGAGGACCAGAAACTTCAGAGGCATCCTCAGTTATATACCAATTTTGAAGGCATCCTGGGCCATATGACACCTGGCTCAAAAACCAATAACCAAAAAAAAGCACACACCGAGTATCAGGGGAGAGGGGTCATAAAATATATAGACATAAAATATGAGATTTTTAAGGTTTTATTGTCATGGAATATAATTTGCTTTCTAAAATTAATGGGGGAATTTTAAAGGGAATTTTCAGGGCCAGAGACATGACTTGGTGGGTAAGATAGTTTGCTGTACAGCCGTGAGGCACTGTGTAAAAAGGCATGGACACGCCTATAACCCAAAAGATATGGGAAGCAGATTTCTGGGGTGTGCTGGCTGTCAGCATTGGTCCAAGTTCACTGAAAGACCTTATCTTAAAGGAATAAGGCAGAGAGTGCTGGAACAGGAAACCTGTTCATCCTCCTCTGGCGTCTGCATGCCAGTGTGCACAAGTGTGTCCTGTATACTCCATAACACCACACTCATGTGCATACACATTCACAAAGGTACCTGTAATGTTAAAGTAGGATTGCTATTATGGAATAATTATACTGAAATGCTTATTTAAATTAGGTTCCCGAGCTGGAGAGATGGCTCAGTGGTTAATACTGGCTGCTCTTCCAGAGAGCAGGTTCAATTCCCAGCATCCACATGGCAGCTCACAACTGTCTGTAATTCCTGTTCCAGGGATTCCAACACCCTCATACATATATATGCAGGCAAAACACCAATGTACATAAAAATAAATATAAATAAATTATTGAAAAATAAATAAATGAACGAAGAAAGAAATAAATTAAGTCCTCTGTACCATTGTATGGTCTTTTATGCCCCTTCTTGAGAAAATCAAAACCGTATCATATAATTTATCTATTAAAAATAATAGGGCGAGTCTTTATCATTTAAACAAATTTAGAATGAATGTGTTCAATTTGCTATTGTCTTTTGAATGAACTATAGAAATGATCCCTGATAGTATAGTCTTTGCTTTTGTTTTTGAAACATGGTCTTGATACATCTGTAGCCTGGCTATCCCCGACTCCATGATCTGCTACCCCAGCTTTCCATGCAGTTGGACTTTTTTCCTTTTTAAGTCAGTGTACAATGCCTTGTGTTTCTCAGGCTGCCTTCAAGTTCACTGTGAGCTGAGAATGATTTTGAACTTCTGATTTTCCTGTTGCCACCTGCCTCCAATAACTAGAATTAGACACATGCCATGAAACACTGTTTATACAGGGCTGGGAACTGAACTCTGGTCTTTGTTATTGCTACACAAACATTCTGCCAACTGACTTACATTCTCAGGCTGTTTGCTTTGCTTTTTGAGGCAGTGCCTAATGTATTGTTGGCTGGCCTCTAATTCATTATGTAGGATTATTTAATTCTTGATCCTCCTGGCTCTACCTTCCAAGTGCTGAAATAGAGGAGTGGGTCACCATACTCAGTTCTGATTTTATTTTAATAACCTTCCAAGTGCCGAAATAGAGGAGTGGGTCACCATACTCAGCTCTGATTTTATTTTAATAGAAGTATCTAGAATGCTTTCCAAAAAAAAAACCTGTAGTTTTTTTCTTGTATGGGCAGTTTATGAAGGAGCCCTTTTCTTTGAGTTACTACCAGCAGTAAGCATTATCTTTCAATTTTTGCAGGTCAGTGAAATTTTGGAAATGACCATCAAATTTGAATTTCCATGTCTACTTGCTAAGTAGTTGGATTGGTCTCTTCAGGGCCTTTACATTGTTTTTGGTTTGGTAATTTCTAACTTGTCACTGTCAAGAGCCTTTTGTATGTTTTACATGTAAACAATATATTTTTTAAACTTATTTTTCCAAATATATCTATGTCTGTAAATTTTGTGATAGTACATTTAATCCTGTAAATAAAGTTCTTGAATTTTCTATACTCATATCTCTCTTCTGTTATGGTTCCTGGGTTTTTAGTCCTTGGTAATACTTATATTTGACGAAGATGCCAGAGTCAGTCCTGTAATCCCAGTACTGGGGAGGCTGAGAAAGGAGAATCATGAATTCAAGGCCAGGTTGGATTACATAGGAGCCCCTGACTCCAAAAAAGGTGTATTATTTTCTTCACAGAAATGTTCCCCTACTTCATGCTCCACCCAACCCCAACAACTTGGTGTCCCAGAATGTTTTCACTTCTGGTCTTCCCTGCTCAATCATTCTCTGTGACAATTTCCTGCTCTTAAGGTCAGGTGAATGTGTTTGGCTTAAGTCCTGCCTTCTTTTGTCACTCAGCCCTCTGGGTGTAAGTGTTACAATGAAAATTCCACTGCTAGTCAGTTTCTTTCTTACTATTAATTTTTTTCCATCTTAATGCTTAAGAGCCCACTACTACTACCACTTTATTTGTGAAGTGTGAACATATATCAGGATATGCTAACTAGCACTGGGTCTTTTTTTTCATGGATCCCTCCAGGGAATCATAAAGCCTTTCTTAACTGCTAACGTATTTTTTCACTCATTTTTCATCCTACAAACTTGCCTTTTTAAAAAATACTTTTCTTTTTCTTTCTTTCTTTTTTCTTTTTCTTTTTTTTGTTTTTCGAGACAGGGTTTCTCTGTGTATCCTTGGCTGCCCTGGACTCACTCTGTGGACCAGGTTGGCCTTGGACTCACAGAGATCCACCTGTCTCTGCCTCCTGAATGCTGGGATTAAAGGCGTACGCCACCGTGACCGGCTGTCTTTTTTATCTTTTGAAGTTTCTGTTTTCTCATGACTGGCCACCTAGGTATTTCTTCCTCTGGATTTTCCTTTGTCATATCTGCATCTTTGTATTCATTCATTCATATTCTTATTCATTCTCTCTCTCCCTCCCTTTCCTCCCTTCTTCCCCCCCCCACAAACATATATCTCTTCAGGAGTTCCAAATACTGATATACACACTTATGACACCACAGCTGACTATATTTTAGCCTTAGTTGAATTATAGTATATTTTTGCAATATATTTAGAAAAAATTTTTAAATTTTTAATCAGAGTATCAAGAAGTTGCAGAAGTTGTATCTAAACTAGATGAAGATATAGACTATAGCATGTCTATATATATACATTATATTAGTTGTCTGGGCAGGTAAAATCTCACCGCACTGGGACCTAAGTCAAGAAATAATGGGGCTTGTGCCTTGATGAAGTTGTCTTGCATTACCATGCATATGACTGAATATGTTACACTGTGTAATGTAATGCACCATACTTCATAAATATGTGCATTTATATTTTCTAAAGGAAAAATATGTAATTGGTTGGAAAATTATTTGTAGTTAAAATTCTTTGAGAATTCTACATTTTACTCAAAATACTATAAAACATTGGCTTTCTCAAAGTTCAACTGGCAGTTGTCAAAATGGACATAATTATTATGCTGTTGGTTCTATATGCAATGTTACAGTGGAAGAAAAAATACATCTTCCCTACTTGAGGAATAATTTTGCTTTAAAAATTATTTTATGCATGATTTTATTTTATGGCCCAGGTTGGTCATTGTTTTCCTGGCCAAAAATTGTATTTACTCCCCACAGTCAAGAGGCCAGAATAGGAAGATAATGAGTTTGAACCAGCTTGGTTACCCTGCCTGCCTCAAAAAAAGAAAAAAAGATTTGTTATTATACACAGAAATTACTTATTAACAAGTCAATTTACAAACAAAGAAAATGTATTTCTTTCATGCACCTGGAGTTTAAAAGCTGTTCCTTGAGGTCGTAGACTTTACCACTAATCTTTGTTAATGTTCTGGAATGTTCCCCAGGAAATGAATGTTCCATAGAACAGATGGAACATGTCCGGGGAATGCAAGAGAAATTAGCTCGCTTGAATTTGGAGCTCTACGGAGAGTTAGAGGAACTTCCTGAGGATAAGCGGAAAGCGGCCAGTGACGCCAACCTGGATAGGCTTCTGTCTGACGTGAGTGCAGTGCTTTCTCTATTGTTTCAAAAACCACTTCTTTCAACAGCACACATAACACAGTTGACATTTTAACTACCAGTGATTTGTTCATGTAAGTTTATGCAGACATCACCACCGTCTAATTTTCACCCCCTAAAGAAGCCTCTGCTTTAGTTTCTCCTCTCCATGCCCTGGCCTCTGTGGACACTTCATGCAGATGGCATGGTTCACTGTATTCCCGCAGTGGGTCTCTTTCTTAGTGTAGTGTCCTCACATTTCATATCTGTTAACATTTGATTCTCTTTAAAGAAATATAATCTAAGAAAATGCTTGAACTTAGATTCATGGAAGCATGTATTATTATAACCCTGGCAAACTTCTAAAGGAAATACATGCTTTTGCACATTTTTACATACGTGTCTGTATTACATATAGAATATATATATGTACATATTTTAAGTACATAGAAGACACCAGTCAAAAGGCCTTTGTCTGACTGGATGGCTACTTATCTTTAAATGCACACTAGTGTTTGATCTTTGCACCAGTTTCAAACATTGCCATGTCTGTCAGTCTACTAGAGCTACCCTACCAAAGCACCACAGACTGCAGGTTAAACAATAGAAATTTATTTTCTCACAATCTTGGGAGCTGTGTGAGATCAATGTGTTGCCTGAGGCCTCAGTTCTCCATTGTGGGTGGTCATCTTACTGTTCATTTAATTCTTCTCCTGTGCACATCTGTCGAGATTTCCTTTTCTTGTTAAGGTTGTATTGGATCACGGCCCACCCCAGTGACCTCATTTTCACTCAGTTACCTCTTTAAAGGCTGTTCCAAATACCAGCATGTTCTTACATATTATGACTGAGAACCAGAGTGTACGAGTTGGGAATGGAATGGGGCACAACTCCAACCATAACATCTTGTAAATTTGCCTCTTTAAAACCTTTTTTAGGGGGCTGAAAAGCTGACTCAGTGGCTAAAAGTACTTGCTGCTCTTGCAGAGGACCCAGATGCTGTTCCCAGCACCCACATGGCGCCCCTCAACCGTCTATAACTCCAGTTCTGGGGATTGGAAGCCCTCTTCTGGCCTCTGGGGGGCACCAGGCATGCATGTGCTGCATATGTTTATATGTGGGCAAATAAAAAAAAAATAAACCTTTAAAACCTTTAGGGAACTAGGGAGATGGCTCGGTTGATAGTTTTTGCTACACCAGCATGAGAGCCTCAGTTCAGATCCTCAGTATGTCTGTGTAAAGTGCCTGCAATCCCAGCACTAGACAGGCGGAGACAAGAAGATCTCTGGGGATTGCTGGCCACCTCATTGTTGCTAAATTTGTGAGCTCCACGCTGGGTGAGAGATCCTGCCCCCCCCCCAATAAGATGGAGAACAATTAGACACCCAGTATTGACCTCTGACTTCCATATGTGCAGATGTGCACATGTATGTGCACATGTGAACACACATAGGAACTTATGCATATACAATCCCTTTTTAGAAAAAAGAAAAATAAATAAATACTGACTTCATATTTTAGCTTCATGTTCACCATGACAGAAGAGTTTGTTTCTGTAGCTTTTCTTCCTTTTTTATTTTTCTATTTCACTTTTTTGGGGATAAGTAAATATGAGGCAACTGTCTGCCCATACTTTTAAAACTTTAAGCCTATGTAACAGTGCATGCTTGTAATCCCAGTACTTGGGAAATAGGTGCAGGAGGAGCAGGAGTTCAAGCCTCACCTACATGGTGAATTCAAGACCAAAAAACTCTTCAAGCCTGTACTTTTAAATGTCAAGTCTGCCATATAATATTCAGTCTCACAAGTATTTCAGTTCATGTCTTATGCTCTATTTTTCTTACATATACGCTTAATTTGTGTACTTTTAGTATATTTAGGAAAATAACTGCGTTTTGTCCAAAAAAAAAATACTGAATTTCAAATCAGGAGGTATAGTGCAAGGGTTACATTGGTGTTGCCGTTGGTAAAAGTGAGCAGTCCAGTTACCCTGTCCACCTACCTTTCTTTCTTTTTAAACTCTTTTGAGGTATCAGAGATTATCCTTCAAAAATGATAGACAAGCAACTACACCACTAAACAATAGCCCCCACCAGCATTTCTTTACTTTACATTTCTCCTTCTAAAATTGAAGTTAGTGCAGCCTGAATGTCTGTGTCCTTCTAGAACTCATACTTTCAAGTCCTTACTCTGAAGGTAGTGGCAGCAGGACATGGTTCTTTGGAAGGTAATAAGTTCAAGAATGGGGTCAGTGTCCTAGGAAAAGAAGCTGAAAAGAAATACGTGACACCAGGTCTGTTGGCATCTTCATCTTGGCTAGCTGGTCTCCAGAGCTGTAAGAAATGAGTTTCTTTTTTCTACAAAACACTAATTTAATGATATTTTGTTATAGGAGTCCAAACAGACTATAAGACACGAGGTGATAAGTTCTACCTTATATTGAGAATTGAATTGTTTGTGAAGTATTTTTGTAAGTAATAAAAGTTTTAAAAATTATGGTCATGGAGATGGCAGTTTTTTTTTTTGAAACTATTCTTTAAAAGTGAGGCATGGAGCCAGCACAATGGCTCAGGAGGTAAAAGTGATTGCAGGGCGAGCCTGGTGAAATTTGGACCTGAGTTCAATTCTAGAACTTATGTAACAGTAGAAGGACAGAACCAACTCCACAAAGTGATATTCTGCCCCCCACCTATGTGCTATCTTTACACTCAACAACGCATCACATCCAATAATGATCAAATTTCTGTTAAAAGAACATGGTGACTAGGTGTGGTGGTTCACACCTTTAATCCCAGCACTTGGGAGGCAGAGGCAGGCAGATCTCTGAGTTCAAGGCCAGCCTGGTGTACAAAGTGAATGCTAGGGTACCCAGAGCTACACAGAGAAATCCTGTCTCCAAAAAAACTCCCCCCAAACCAAAGAACAATAACAAAAAACATAGTGGCACAGAGCTGTGATTCTAGCACTCTAGAGACTCAATCCAGAGAATCATGAGGTAGGGCTATCCTGGGCTATGTAGATTTCAAGGTCTGCCTAGACATAGCCGTATATGGAAACTTTCAAAAAGAAACAGCAGTCAGGCAATAGAGATTATTGCCATCACACATGACTCTAAGAATACGAGCAAATCTCTAGTCTCTATCATTTGCTTCTGTTCTTTCTTCAGTGTCTTTCATTCAAGCTGCAGCTACTTTATAGCTATTTTGTAAAAAGGAATTTCCTAGCCTATCTAATATTAGTTTGCGCTTCCAGTTTAAAAAAAACTATGTGAAGCTATTTTAAAACATGGTTTATAATAACCTACTAATATTTATCTTGTAAAAATTAATATTCAATTTGTTTCTTTGTATTGCAGTTAGAAGAATTGAATTCTTCTATGTATCCTTTGCCAAATAACAGTGTAAAATTCATAATCTATTTTTCCTTGTAAACAATTCTTACCATATTTTATTTTATTTTATCTACTACGGCTATGTCTCTTCCCGTTTAGTTTCCAAATCAATTTGTTTCATGGTTTTGTATGCTCAAATTCCATGTCTGCTTTGTTTTTTGTTTTATATTGTTTTCTTATTTTTCAAAACATGTTTAATTATTACTTATCAAGGCATGAAAATTGTGTAGTGGACTTTGAAAATTATTTTGATTTTTAAGATTTTTAAATTACGTGGTAGATATCAAAAGATATACTTAATATTATTACTGAAGGTTCATAAAATTGAAATTCAAGTAACATTAAAACACCATTTTCAAGGGGTCCTTCCACAGCTTGTGAAGTGGCATCTCTATGTTAAAGTAGTGCAGTATTGTGTTAATTTCAAGGAAAAACATCAAGTCACAGGTTGGTTATTTTGATTTTGATATTTCAGTCTGAAATAATGACTTAAGGAACTTTTCAATCTTTTTTTTTTAACGTGTTTGTCAACATGATTGCTAATACATAAGAATAATATGAAATGATCCTGCCTACAGCATGCTTTCATGAAAGGGAAACTCTCCCTTTGAACACAATAACGGCATGAGATAGGACTTTTGAAATGTGGTTCACATGTTAATAATGTGACATTTCACACATTCTTTAACATCTTGAAGGGGCTTCTGTAATACTAACTGCCTTGTGTAAATGGTATGTCTGAGGAAATTTCTAAACTAGACAGGATATGCAGAAGTTAGAATAGCAAGCAAGTCTGAATCCTGCTGTAACATTTTATATTGTGACCAACTGCTCAGCCGTGCAGTAACAACAGTAAGTCTGTGGTGCTGCTCTGAGCCTGGGCATGAGGATGAACTCCACTTGCCTTTCTTAACTAGTCAGCTCGTACCACTTTTGCTCTTATCCTTCCTTCATTCTCTATATGAAACTGCAGGCACATAGAACCTGATGCTGCAGTGTTTTGATTTCATGTTCCAACTTGAACTTCAATATTAAATATGGAAATCACCAGCTGTGTGGCCATTGAGCACATGGCATGTGTTTACCTAGTCCTAATTAAAATATACTTTGACTGGAGTAAGGACAGTAAATTTCAGAAATTAAAACAACTAAACATAAAACATGTCAATTATGATTACATGTTGATACCTTTGTTGCTGTTATTTTATTTGGGTTATTTTGAGACAAGGTCTCCCTTAAGTAGCCCAGACTGGCTTTCATCATAAGAAACTCTTGCCTCTACCTTTCAAGTGCTGGAGTTACAGGTGTGCCACCATGCATAATTTAAGTTTTTAAAAATTATATCTGGATAGAGCCAACAGGGTGGCTCAGCGGTGCTTGTTACATAGCATAGTGACCTGAATTTTGTCACCATAGCCCATGTAAGGTTGAAGGAGAAAGGAGACTCCATGAAGCTGTCCTCCATACTCCACATGTACTATGGAATGGCCACCTACACTCAATACATTTTTAAAATTTAAATAAACAGCATATATTATTTAAAATAATAGCACCTTTTTTTTCTTTTTAACTCAGGTGATAAGAATATTAAAAACCGTATCTGTAGTTTATATTATATATTTCTTCAGACTTCAGACATTACCATTAAATTAATTTTCTTAAAGCATCACTTTTTTCTTTTCAATTCTTTTTTAAAGATTTATTTATTTGCTTTGTGTATGTGAGTGCTCTATCTGCATGTACACCTGCATGCCAGAAGATGCCAGAAGATGGTTGTGAGCTACCATATGGTTGCTGGAAATTGAACTCAGAACCTGTGGAAGAGCAGACAGTGCTCTTAACCACTGAGCCATCTCTCCAGCTCCTCTCTTCAATTCTTGTTTTATATTTTTGTTTGTTTTGTTTTTGTTTTTCTTTCCAATCAGGATCACCTTCTACACCCTGGGCTGGCCTAGCATTCACTGTGTGGCCCAAGCTGGTCTTGAACTTGTAGCAATCCCGTTGCCTCATTCCCACTAGCCTTATACACTGGCTCTTGCCTTTTTTTTTTTTTTTTTTAAACATTGTCATGTTTTTAAAGGCATTTTCACAGGTAATCACAACATATATATCATGTTAGAGTTTTTATTCCCATTAAGCTGTGTTTTTTGATGTCTAGGAGCACGTCATGTTCGTTCTGTCCATGATGTCCTTTGTTCAGCCTGTATTTCTGATACAGAGACACTCTGGCTTTTTTTCCCCCTGCTTATTAGATAGAAGACATTCTTGCTGATCACTCCCATCAAATGTTTGGTTTATACCTGTAAGCTAGTATTCTGCCTTACTTTACTGTCCGATGATTTTTCCACATGTTAAATCTCAAACTTTCTGACTAGACAAGAGTACTCTAGATGGCCATGCTTCTATTTGAATGCTTTTGCAGCCACTGCCATGTATGTACTGCCGACTTGTAATTTTCCTCAGTGTATTCAGATCACTGTTTAAACTGGACCTTGAAAGGTGGACAACAGCTAACCAATTTAGAACTAAAAGGGAAATGAAACGACAGGGACATATACAGGAATTCTGTTTTATTTTCAGTTTTCTTGAGGGATGATTAAGATTATAGCTAAACTTGTACAGTTGTAATAATTATTTCATGTTTGGTAAATGTTAAGGAAATGGTTTCCCCAAACATGGTAAATTGGCATCTTTGAGGGATTATTTAATCTGGTTAGTCTTTTAACATTTCACTTTCACTGATTCCTTGTCATGAAAATGATTCTTGTTGTGTTACATTATGCTACACTCCTGTAACTCCAGCACTGGAGGGTGAGGAAGGAGGATTTGGAATTTGAGACTACATAACTAGATCCTAAATAAGTGTTTTTAAGCTTTAAATTATACACATGGCATACTTCTCTACACTGAGCTATCGTCCAAACATGTTGGCAACACTACAGCTTTCCCTTTAAGCCTCCCCTGTTCTCCCTCCTTCCCTCCCTCCTTCCTCCCCTTACCCTATGTCTTCTGTTTCCTGGTTACTGAGTGTAAATTCCTGAAATTTAAAAGTGCTCACTTTGAAATGAACATCTTCTTAACTGATGAATTCAGACAGAAACTGCATTTGGCAGATGCACAGGATGTCCCCAATACGTCCACCAGCTAAAGCAGTCTCCAACCTGCTCTGCGGGATTTGCAGAGAAGCAGCAATCGTTACTTTTCCAGCCGAGTCCAATAGCAGAATCCTCTTCCACAACAGAATTCAAGTAATGAAAGTACAAAAGCCATGATTGTGCTCACATACCGCTTCTAGTCAATATGCTTCTGTAATTCACCGCTGGGGAGGCCGTGGCCTGGCTGCAGGTCTGATCAGGAAGTGGGTGGGATACAGAGTTGTGCTGCTGTGTGTTCTTCAGTTGCCTTAAGGGTTATACTTGAAATGCATTGTGCTAAACATTGGGTTGGGCTGAAGGACTTGTCCTTCCTGCCACCACATGCCTGGTGGTGGTGCACAGGTCTGTGGCAGCCCAGCTTCAGTTTACGTCAGACAATCAGTACACACGCAGGTGTGTTTCCCAATGGCCAGTGACAAATGTCTAATAAGTATTTGTGAGATTTGTTATTTTTAATAAAATAATTGTTTTAAATGATTGTCTCTGTTGTCTGATTGCCTCTGTGAAATGATTTAGAAGACCTAGTTGTCTTCAATCTGAAAATAAATGTTCAATCCACCAAAGTAAACTGTGTGTATAAATTAGGAGGATTTTATGCCATTTCTGCGAATTCTGTACCTTTTCCTTTTTAAAATACTGCTTAATGAAAGTACATGGCTTTAAAGTTAGACCTTGATTTGGATCTGCATTCTTTCTGCTAGCTTTCTTTTTTATTTTTTTTATTTTTTTTTAAATACTTTATTTTTTTTTCTTCAAGTTACATCTCAGTAACA
>CAJQZJ010001265.1:633535-698926 GCA_907164525.1 Lophiomys imhausi
GTGTGTGTGTGTGTGTGTGTGTGTGTGTGTGTGTGTGTGTGTGTGTGAGAGAGAGAGAGAGAGAGAGAGAGAGAGAGAGAGAGAGAGAGAGATGCACACATGTGTGCATCCTAGCAATGAGTTCCTGAGACAAAACTCAGGTTGTCAGATGTGACTACAAGTACCTTTCTGGATGAGCCATCTCACAGCTCTAAAAGGGCTCTTGTCTATAGATAGCTATGGATATGTTGGTGGAAGTGGTGGATATGCAGCAGAAGGTTCTAAAAAACACCAGAAAAGGGCTATATAGTTCTTAGCTGGAGAGAGCAAGGAGTTGTCAGGAAAGCTGTAGGTTACTGAGACAGTTGGTCCAAATGAATTAGAGGAACTATAAAAATCCGCCACAGAAGGAAAGATGATCTATAGTTAGAAATGTCACTGCAGCTTAAACAGGAAGATCTTCTCAGGACTGTGGTAGCCACAATGTGCAAAATGTGCAGCTATTGATTAATGCAAAGCAATGTCAATTAGATGAGCATTTCTGAGGGTTTTTTTTTTTGGTTTTTCGAGACAGGGTTTCTCTGTGTAACAACTCTGGCTGTCCTGGACTCGCTTTGTAGACCAGGCTGGCCTCGAACTCACAGAGATCCACCTGCCTCTGCCTCCCAAGTGCTGGGATTAAAGGCGTGCGCCACCACCGCCCGGCTTCTGAGGGTTTTTTTTTTTTTTAATCTGTTGTAGTTTTGTCTTTTTCTTTCATTACATCAGGCATATTGTCCTGTAAATTGTGGTAGTAATACCAGGAATAAAAAAATTAAGGCATTTTTTAACTTTTCAATATTTGTGTACTTCAGTTTTTCTACATTTTAGTACAGAAACTTTAACAAAATAGTGAGTTAACAAGTAAAGAGGATCATTGTTAATTACTATTTTGTATGAAGTTTGCTAAAGTTAACTGGCTTATAAATTCAGAGGAATCTATTCTTCCCATATCCAAAGCAATAATGAATAGGCGCTGACATATGGAAAGAATAGATTTTTGATGTTTGCAATGTGTGTTTTAGATAACTAAGATTAGGTAATTACAAATTAAGATTACCTTCAAATGAAAAAGATCTCAAAATTTCAAAAAAAATTTCTGACATCATCAAGCTTTTTTTTCTTTCTTTCTTCCTTCCTTCCTTTCTTTTTTTCTTTCTTTCTTTTTTATAAGACAGGATCTTGCTGTATAGCTAGTTTGGCTGGGTTCTGAGAGATTTTCTTGCCTCAGATTCCTGAGTGCTGGTTTTATGTGATATTCAGCAAAGAAGACTGCTCTCATGTGGGTTTAAGTCAATAAAATGTCTTTATTCGCCAGCCAGTGACTACACTGAGTGTTCATGTTCCCAGTGTAGCACTGAGCCTTTCTCAGAGTAAACTTTTAAGCATAAAAAACATGTCCTGGGTTGACATACTTCAGTTAACAAGAACAGCCACTGGGAAGCAGTGGTGAGGCATACCTTTAATTCCAGCATTCAGGAGGCAGAGGCAGGTGGAGTGTTGGAGGAGGAAGGTCTAATACATTGGTTCTGAAAGGCTGATTTCAATGCTGAGATCTGGTTACCGCCCCTTCTGAGGGATTCTCTGATTGGTTATTAAAAGTCACTGATGGTCAACTAGCTGGGCTGAAAGAATATAGGAAGGTGGGATTTCCTAAGACGGAAACAGGAACCCTGGGTTTTACACAGAGGAATCTCTCTTTCCACCAGAGACATGGAAGCAGACAGATGTGTCTGAGAGCTCTGGAAGGTACAGCAAACCACATGGCTGTTTGAGATTAGGTGGTCTGGGATTAATTTAGGTGAGCTAGTTGAGAATCTGCCCAGCTAAGGGCTAGTTGAAACATTAAAAGGTCTTGGTGTAATTAATTGTTGGGAGAAAGGCCACTACAGGTATCAGGTTGGAAGGCCTTCAGGCTTCCAGCCACAGGCTTCACAGCAGGCCCTGGTGGCTACTTTGTCAGGCTGCTGTTGGCTGTTCCTTTGGCCTGATATAACAGTTTAATGTTATTAATAACTATCTAGCACCTTCCCAGGCTGCCCTGCAGGCCTACAATACTCTAAGGCAGTAAGGCCTGCCAATTGCCCAACAGGCTGCCGGCTGCTCTGCTGGCCTAATATAACTATTTATAGTTATTAATAAATATATTAGTTAACAGAGTTTATATTGCAGGTGGTGAAAGCTGCCCTTGGTCCAGGGCTTTATCCCCAGGACGAGTCAGGGTGCTAGTTAAGGCGAGCCAGGCCTGCTGCCCTCCCGCCAACCTGCTAGCTGCTCCGCTGGCCTACTATTACAGTTTATACTTATTAATAAATACAACTGATAATTAAATTGCAGTTTCAGTGGATCTCTGTGATTTCGAGGCCAGCCTAATCTACAGAGTGAGTTCCAGATAAACCCTGTCACACATACACACACACACACACTCACACACACATATTTTCAAAAAAACCCAAAAAGTTAGCCAGAAGCAGAATTACAGAAGCCAAAAAGCAAGGTTAGTACATTTATAGACAATCCAATAACTATGGATTTTCATGGATTAGGTCTTTGTTTTCATTTTTGGCAAGTGGTGGTCTCTGCATGTTGAGTTTTACAGACTGAATGGCTCTTCCATCATGGAGTCATTTGTGTAAAGGTCTGGAGCCCTGTTTTTTTTTAATAATTTATTTTTTATTTCTTCAAGTTACATCTCAATCACAATCCCCTCCCTACTCCCCCCTCCAGTCCCACCCTTCCACCCTCCTCCCCCTCAACCCCCATCCTCTTCCCTTTTTTTTTTTTTTTTTAGTTTAAGGTATTTCTTTTTCCC
Source organism: Lophiomys imhausi (assembly GCA_907164525.1). Taxonomy (NCBI): domain Eukaryota; kingdom Metazoa; phylum Chordata; class Mammalia; order Rodentia; family Muridae; genus Lophiomys; species Lophiomys imhausi. The sequence continues at coordinate 636,366 of CAJQZJ010001265.1, forward strand.
CCCAACAGCTCTCCCTTTCAGTCCAACAAATGGTTCTTTCTCTTATAACTATAAATACAATACAAGACAACAGAAATAAATATGGGGCCCTGTTTTACTGAGAATGATGTACCATCACTTCTGGATTCATCTGTTATTCTTAATGTTTTACTGAGAGTGTGTTAAGGTTATAGATCAGTTTGAAATAATTAATCAGTTCAGTTGCTGAGCCCTGTAATCACAAATGAGGCACATCTCTCCATTTACTTAGAATTTTAGACTACTTAGGACTTTAGAATATTTTTCTATAAAGTGTGATAATTTTTCTCATAACATTTATATTTGTTTTTTCATGATACTTAATTTTTTTTGATGTTATCATAACTATATCACTTTACCAACTTCTTGTTCAAAATAGAGAATTAAAAATATGTAACCACAGGTTCAAAGTATTATGAAGTGAACTCACCTGGACTCCTAATTCTAAATCAATCTCAGCTCCTAGAATCAACCATAATTCCCCCTCCTAAATATTACTCTTCCTTTCCTTCTCTAAAGGAAACAATCTTGATTCTTAACACCATTGTGGCCAAACTGTACTATTGTGTTTCTAGCTTCTTCTGTCACTAGGGTATGTGTATGATCCACCCATGGTGGTGTGAGTCCTTCATCCCATGATACAGAGTACTCTGTTACATGGATATATGATATGTTTATACATCTAATTATGGATAGATGCTTGGATGATTCCCACTCAGGGAAATTCAGTGCCTCGATAAATAAGTCTTTTTGATGTTTTAATTCAAATATGTACTTTTTCTATTAGGGCAATTGTATGTATTTATTCACCTTCAGTAAGTAATGCCAAACAGCTGTCTAAAGTACATTTCTACCAGCTGTATCTGAGTTCCCAAAGCCCACCTATAGGTCTCAGTCTGTGCTGGGTAGCAAATCATCCTAAATGTAAGTGGCATGAAACAATAATCATTTATTTTTGACAATGTTATATGTTTTCTAGCGTCCTCTGTGTCGTTCTTCTACTTGTAGCCCTCTTTGGTTTCTGTGGGTGCTTGTACATACAGTTCATAGATATACATACATACACATAAATAAAAACAAATTGTTAAAAAGAAGTTCTTGTAAGATGCCGTTTACCCAGTATCATCCTAACTTTTCAAAGATCTTACCAAGGAGTCTCATGGCCACAGCCTCTGTTTTATCTTTGTCCAAAGGCTGTTACTTGATACTCTATTGCCTGCTGGAAACTGTGCTAGATAGTCTACTCCCAAACCAAGCAAATCTTTCATGTTGGTGCTGGCTGTCTTACTGGACTTTATTATATGTAACAAAAAGTTAAATGTAAAAAATATAAAAAGTTATTAGACCATTAAAGGAGAGAACAGCAGCTATGGGTGCATATATAATGGATACTACTGATATCCGTTCAAACATGCACCATGCTATAGCAAGAGGTCTCTGATATCAGAATGCCCAGTGCTTCAATTGCACGAAGTATGGTCACTTTCAAAGAGACTGTGACCAAGCCATTAGAGGTCTCATATCTCAAAATACTTGGTGCTTTAATTGTGGGAAATTTGGTCATGTGCAACAAAATTGTGAACAGGACTTGTCTAAGGGCAATGGTTTTTCTAAATATAAACCATAAAGAAGGCCTAGGCTTCCAGGAGTGTGCAGACAGTGTGGCAAGGACTGCCATTGGACCAATGAGTATAGGTCCAAGAAGATATACAATGCAATTTCTTGTCATCAGGAAATGGCCTTGAGGGCCTGATCAAGGCTCCACAGCAAAAATTTCAAGCCATTTCAGATAAGAGTAGCCGAGGGTCATCAGGTTATAGAAAAAACTGTGAATTAAATCAACCTATATACTATAAGGATGTGTAAACATCAGAATGGAAGGCTATAAATGTTTTGCATTGGGGATGTGGATTTGTTTATATATCCACAGGAAATGAAAAGCTGTGGATACACTTGTGACTTATAAAGATTAGAATTGAGCAGGAGATATCTCCTGAAAACCTTGGGCACTAACCTGAAAAGTACTTAGTGTATTGAAAATGTCTCTATTTATAATTTCCTACATACACAGAATAATTAATGGCTTAAAACAGAAAGGGGGAAATGTAATGAGAATTCTGAAATTTTGGTTTCTTTAAAAAATCTTTAAAAACACAGAAATTGTGACTGGAGAGATGGCTCAGTATGGCTCAGTGGTTAAGAGCACTGACTGCTCTCCTAGAGGACCCTGGTTCAATTCCCAGCACCCACGTAGCAGCTCAAAACTGTCTGTAACTCCAAGATATGACACCCTCACACAGTCATACTGTAGGCAAAACATCAATGAACATAAAATAAATAAAATTTAAAATATATTTTAAAAGACATATAAATATTGTAAGAATATGCTTTCATTTTAATCCCAGGTATGGGGCATATGGGACTGCTTTGCAGCAGCTGAATATGATTTGCCTCATGCTCTAGCAGAAGTGTGATGTTGCTAGATGCAGGTAGTTTTTGTGATTGTGTGGCATTTTGGAATTCTGGGGACTTTTCAGAGTGTAGATAAATGCTAGAGCCTTGATGGTGGGGGGTAGAGTGGGGGGGGGCTGGTGGTTGGTTGGTGTTGTCTGCAGTTTGTTAAGTAGTTGTGCACAAAGAAGAAACACTAAGAAGAAATTAGATATCCTGATTTCAAACTTACCCCAAGGAGCTCAACACCCCTAATCATCAGGAAGTAGTCTAAAGATACTGTTGCTTGATGGGGTGTTGTTATGCATTCTAAATGTTAATTAATTGGTCCTGCTTGCTGTCTCTTGTTTCTAATCATTGTCTCTGATTGGCTGAATAAATGGTGAGGCCTGAGACTGGGCAAAGACAGAGGTAGGTGGTACTAAGGTGTGAGGGCTTCTGAAGCAGAGAGGTTCAGGGATAGAAGAAGCCTCTAGCAGAACAAGGAGTAGCCTTCGGTAGGAGGAGCCTCTAGAAGCCTCCAAGACAAGCAACTGGAGCAGGAAGGCAGACACACGCCATGGATTAGAAAAAAGAAGTCACTCCATGTGCCTTGGAACATCGGCTTAGTGTGGAGAATAGCAATCCAAAGGGAAGTATGTATATATGGAGTCATATGTGGGAAATAGAATGAGCCATCTTAGATGGGCCAAGATTACTCAATTCAGACCAAGGCTTGTTAAAATCCATGTGGTGTCTGTGTGCTCATTTATAATGGTGGGTTAAGGATTAGCACCGCTAACAAATTAACTTCAATATACATACTAAGTAAGTAATTTAATTATTTTTTTCTACAGTTGCTCCCTTTCTGACTCCTGACTTTATTCAGAAATATTTTTCCTTTTTTCTCTATCCTTTTTTTTCTCTCTTACCTAATGTTAAGGGGTTTAAAGGGTGGAGGAAAAGTGTGGAGATGAGTGGAAGAAAGAAAAACCTACAAAGTAGCAAACACTGGCTACAGATTTGGATTTTAAATGCTATTTATAAATGATACTTTGTTGTTTAAAAAATGTTTTGAGTGTCATGGAGAGATGACTCAGTGTTTAGAGCACTGACTGCTCTTTCAGAGGATTGGGTTCAATTCCTAGCAGCTCACAACTGTAACTCCAACTCCAGAGAATCTGGCACCCTTACACAGACATACAAGCATCCAAAAATCAGTGCACATAAAATAAAAATAACTCATTAAAAATTTAAAAATATTTATGAGCTTATGGAAATAAAATTGGTTTTTGCCTGTTGACCTTGTGTGAAGCAGCCTTACTAGACTCATTTATGTGTGTGTAGGTTTCCAACATAGCTTTTCTCTGTGTAGCCCTGCACTTGCTTTGTAGATCAGGCTGGCCTCAAACTCAAAGAGATCCACCTGCCTCTTCCTCCTGAGTGTTGGGATTAAAGGTGTGCGCCACCACACCCGGCACGAGAATCATTCTTTAAACCTGTCAAGTTATCTGTTGATTCTTTAGCATACATGCCAATAATGACAATTTTATTTCTTCTTTTAACATTTCACATTTTTTTCTGTTACTGGTTTATCACACTGCAAAGAACACTCAGAACAATGTCTATAAGATGATAATTGTAATTAGAGGAAAGGGTTGACCTCACTTTTCAGTTCAATGCTCACCACGCATTTTAAAAATACACTCCTGTTTGGATTAGGAAATTTCCTTATTGCTACTTTACTAAAGTTTGCATGTGTGTGTGTGTGTGATAATTGTTATAGCTTATAAAATATACTTTTTGTGTCTATTGAAATTATTACATAACTTTTCTTTGTTTAGTTTATGTTGATAAGTACATTGATTTTTACAGTGTCAAATTATATTTGACATATTGCAGTACATGTCATAGTGTAGTACATGTGACATAATGTCAAATTGAAATTTCCAAGAATAAATCTGGAGATGAGAATGTAGCTCAGTCAGTTGTCTGTCATGTCTGCACCAACTCTGAGCTCAATCCTTGACACGGCATAAACATTGAATAGTGGCAGAGCCATGTAGTCTCAACACTCAGGCAAGCCATCAGCAGGAAGATCAAATGTTCAAGGCCATCCTCAGCTAAATAGCAAATTACAGGCCAGTCGATGATATAGGACCCTGAAAAGAGAAGAAGAAGAAGAAGAAGAAGAAGAAGAAGAAGAAGAAGAAGAAGAAGAAGAAGAAGAAGAAGAAACAATCTAATTTGGTAGTTTTGGATGGTTTCTGCATCTCTATTTATGTTAGTAAACCTTTAGTATTTTTTTTTTTTTTTGGTTTTTTCGAGACAGGGTTTCTCTGTGTAGCCCTGGCTGTCCTGGACTCACTTTGTAGACCAGGCTGGCCTCGAACTCACAAAGAGCCGCCTGCCTCTGCCTCCCAAGTGCTGGGATTAAAGGCGTGCGCCACCACCACCCGGCTAGTATTTTTTTTTTTTTAAGTAGAAGATTTTGTTGGGACTTGGTATCAATTGTATGAAATATTTAGTTGATTTTAGAAACTGATTATAAGAGCAAGATACCATGATAACATACATCAATGCATTCCAAGTTATGTGTCATCAACAACAGGCTCCCAGCATGAAGTTATTATGTACTGAAACATTTAAAGACTGGTTGTTAAAAGGTGTAAAAATTTTCCATATTATGCCATGGTGGGGGAAAAACCAAAATGGTAGTCAAAAGATGTTTTATATACAAAGTGAGTTTGTATTTTATACAAAGAAATTGAAAAGAAATATTATAGTAAATTTATTACTACTGCCTGCATTTGCAGAGGTGCACCATGGTATGATTGGAGGTCAGAGTTCATTATCATCTTCCACCTTGCTGAGGTGGGGGTCTCTCTTGTTTCTGCTGCTTTACTGCATACACTAGGCTGGCTGACATAAGTTTTTGGCTCATTTTCCTGTTTCTGCTTCTCAAATAACTATGGGAGTGCTGAGGTTACAGATGTGGGCACCACACCTGACCTTTTTACATGGATTTAGAGTCTGGAACTCAGGTCATCATGCTTGTAAAACAAATGCTTTCACCCATAAAGCCATTTCTCTGGCCCAATCTGTTACCTGGATTCTTAACCCTCAGAAATCTTCAAATTAAAAAAATATACATTTGATGTTGATATTTCAAACTATTAAAATCTGGAGTAGTTGGTAATGCAGCAATATATTGTAATACATACCAACTCTGATTCAGCAACAGCAATTCCTAAAACCTGTTTTAGCTCTCAACAAAGTAAAAATTCTTGTTTTAGATTCAGATCTGGATATAAGTATGTAAATATAGAATAAATGCCACACTTTGGAGTTCATGGACACTTGGTGAATATTTTCATGGTCTACCATACATATGTGTGTACATATACATACTCAAATTGTAATTCTATCTTTGGTTTACCTATATATTAACAAATGTGGTAATCTATAAATCCTATAGAGAAAATAATTAATATTGTGGTTGTTTCTAAGTGTTTTTAACCATACATCTGTTAAATTGAACCAATAGTTCCTAGAAGTGGAAGAAAGTAATTTGCTGAGATGTCACTTGGGAATTTTCCTCAGAAAAGTCTGGAGGTGGAGAGCTTCCACACGAGGTTCAGTGCCTGGACACCTTTTAACAACCAGTCTTTAAACAGACAGGTGAGTTGCATACTCTACAGCAGACTTGAGTTCAATTTGATAAAGTCATTTTTGCAGGGGTATATTGAGTCTTATGTTGTCATATTGAAAGGAATGGAAAAATTTAAAAGACCCTTAGCAGGCCAGGCCAGCCAGGCTCCAGGAACTTAGCTGACCATAAAAGAATGGAGTCAGGAATAAAGATCAGTCGAGTCATGAGCCCCAGGTCCCAGGAACTAGTTAATCATAAAACAGATGACTATCTTGGGCCCCGGGTTCCAGGAACTGGCTGACGACAAAGTAGATGGTGAAATAAGATTAGATTCTTCCTGAGAACAATGAGTATAGGGTGTGTTTCCTGCTAACTACCTAAATAATGGATTGGTACTTTTCCACTTGTGAATTCCCCAACCCCCTTGAGTTGCGATGCCTCTCTATAAGACCTTTGCCCTCAGGTAGCCGGTGAGCGAACTCCTCTACCCCTGCGAGGGATACGAGTTGTGCCCTCAGTGCACTGACACCCCGAAATAAACCTCTTGCAATTGCATCAAGAAGGTCTCTTGCGAGTTTTTGGGTGGCCGTGATATCCTGAGTGTCGGGAGAGGGACTTCCCTCGCCCGGGTTTTTCAATATTTTTAATGAAAAACAGTTTAGTTTTTGAGTCTTTTTTTAAATGAACTATGTCTCAAAGAGAGTGTCTTCTCACCCTAGACTTTGTGGTACCTAGGGGAGGCACCACATTTGCCCCTGCTCTCACTGTGCACCTCCAGGACATCCTGAGCTTCTGTGGTGGAGGAGGGAAGTTAGGGAAAGGGCTTTGGAGAGGAGACAAGGGCACTTTCATGTATGTTTCTGTGTTTATTTAATCCACTCTTCTATTGTGTGATTTTCATTGTGTGATTCCATGTAGCCTGAGAGCATCTATTCTTTTGAAAAATAATTCAGGAAGAATTCTTTGAATAGTAGAACAATCTCACCAGGTTTTAATGGAAACAGGGCTGATGTAGGGTTAGCTGCTTCTATAGTGGGAGGGGAGTGAATGTAGCTGGGGAATAAAACCTGATCGACAAGAAAGACAGCAAATTTGTATCTTTGTGTAAGCAAAAATGAGCTGAAAACCAGCTTTGAGGGGGTGTTGGTTCATGGTGTATGTCCTCCCTGGAGACATAGCTAACAATGGCATTGTGCAATAATTACTAATATTTAGTTTGTGGGTATTATGGACCTCCAAAGCTAGGAGTAAAGAAACCAAATCTGTATTAAGTGATCCTGCTTCCACAATTCAATGAGTGGGATCTGTAGACAAGATGAAATATTTGGAATCTTGACCAGGGCCACACTAACCTAGGTAAAAACAGGAAAAGTGAATTATCATTGCCTTTTGTTTTCTCTCCTTAGTTCCTCTGTAATTATACACCCCCTGGTTTTTCCCACTGGCCCACCCAACAAGCCCTGACTTGCCCATATCATTAGATAAAAGCACTTTAAACTGAAAGGAGAGACCCTACAGCCTATGTGGAAGTACTTGTAAACTGATGTAAATATTAGCTATGAGGTTGTTAGTTGATGATTGCTTAGCAACTGAGAACATATGGAAGTGTACAGCGAAATTTCATTTTCCTCTCTTGCAGCTCTTTCAAGAAAGAGTTAGTCTCATAAGTCACTGGTTTGACCTCTGGACCAATAAGCAACGGCAGAAATTTTTATTTACAATTCTTTCACAATGTTCTACATCACAATTAAGGTAAAAATAACATAGTGATATAATTATTGATTCTTAAGGGAACCAAAATATGGTAACACTTTTATAAACCCTTATGGAATTTTCTCTTTTCCTTGTAAAAAATGAGGCAATTGTTATTTTATTTAAGGCTTATGAACAGATTCTCCTGGTGCCTGCTTCTTCCTCAAGGCTGAAACAGAGCCTTGGGGGATTAATACCATTATACCATTGGATGGCTGTTTCATTTTTTGCCAACACTTGTCATTGGCTTGGTCTTTTCTCTTAGTCTATTAAATTCTCGTTGGGACTATGAGACAGACCATATATGCTAGATGAGGATCTGATACATAGGTAGACATTTCATAAATTATTATTAAATAATGGATAGATCTGAAAAAATATAAAAAGGGACAACGCTAGCGACCTTTGTAGTTATGGGCCAGATAAACATAGCACACCAGGTGTTAATTGCTAATGGATTCCTATTTTTACTCCTCCCTTCTCCTTTGGGACAGATAGTGTGACATTTGTTAGTTGAAAGCATAGCAAGGGCAGCTAATGTCCTGATCAGGAATTAGTACTCTAGAGGTTATTAGCTTTCTCTGATTGGGAAGTCACAATGGTTCAGCTACTCTCAGATACTTTCCAGTTAGCAGAGTAAACGTCAGACTCAGGAGATAATCTGAGCATCTAGTGGCTTATTAAATAGCTAGCTAAATGTTAGAAATGGACTCTTGTGAGTGAAATTGGAGGTACTCAAGATGTGTGACTAACCAGAATATTCTAGAAAGCCCCTCAGTGTGCCTAGACCTGACTGAAGAACCTAGCTGGGCAGTAGCAAGTGCTGTAAGAATGGTTTTGCAGGATTCATCTCCAAAGAGGTTACCTTGAGTCCGTCTCAGGTAATTGCTGGTAACAATTTTTTCTTTGGCCAACAATCACAACAGAATGACATTTCTAAGATGTCCTTTGTCCTTGGAGAGAAACTCTTTACCCAGGGGACAAAGAACTGGAACTCTGCCAAACCTGCAGAGGGGACTCTAGGACTAGTTAATTCCTACTGCTCGGTTAGTGAAACTCTGGGGATGCCACTGGTTGGGGTTAGTTGCTTTCACTATGAGCTCACGGAGAGTATAACCTTCAATTTCGTATACAACTATCAAAAATCATCAAGCAATGGTTGTGGTGAAACTGCCTTGTATTTCAAAAGTTGCCTTCTACCATCCTTGCCTCTTTCCCTGTCCAGTACGTTGAGAAGAGTTGTTTGGCTTTTCTCCTCTCCACTGATCTCTCACAACTGCATCTGTAGGTTCAGAGTAGATTGTTCACTGAGGCTTCCTGGTGGGGTTCACTGGAAGAAGACAGGTGTCTGACTATGTTGAAATGAATTGTGAAGACTCTTTTATTTAAAGACTATTTATTTTCCTATATATGTGTGTTTAGGGAGAGGGTGTCCATGGAGGCCTGAAGAGGATGTCAGATCCTGTGGAGATGGAGTTATAAGCATTTGTAAGCTGTTGTACAGCATGGGTTCTGGGAATTGAACTAAGGGTTTCTGGAAGAGCTGTATGTATTCTTAACCACTGAGCCATCTCCTCAGCCCCAGTAGAGGCTTTTCAGTCAGTGTCTGAAGATCGGGAGGAAGACATGTTTCCCTATAGTCACTTGCTGTGATTCCTTTTATCCTACTTTTCAACTTTCTAGAAAAACAAAACAAAGCAAAGCAAAACAAAACAGACCAAACCTCATTTATATCCATCATCACATTGTACAGTGCATTCTAGTCTCAGGGACCATGAGCCAAGCAATTTCAGTTGTAACCACTGGAGGTCATTAGAGAACTTGTGATATGTTTGAGGCCACTTAACATAGACCTGACATTTTGTCACTGGAAATCGCACCCTTTAGTACTGGACTTCTTCTTTCTGTGGAGTAAGACTGTGGAACCAACCTGTTTTGTAGTATTTCTTTGCTTTGTTTGACAGCAGCTGTGTTCCCACAGAGAGATCAGTGAGTGAGTCACAGTTCATGCAGCAGTTAACATGCTCTGGGCTGCTGATTTCACAGGAAGTTGTGTGTGAGTTTCTGGTTTGTAGATTTGGCCTTCTGAGATCATCTTTAACTTGTAGAGATTGAATTTGTTAACATACTCTGTCTATTCACGCCCTTCTCCCTCTCAGGCTTCCATACTTGGGTGATCTTACCTGGCCCTCAACTGTTTCCGAAGGTTGACTGGAGGTTGCTACTCTAATTCAATTCGTGTTCTGTTCAATTTTAGTTAGATCTAAAAGGTCAACTCATTTTTGAACAAGCTAATACAATCAGATTCCCTTAAAACATCTTACAGAAAAACAAAACATTTTTATAGAGATATAATTTTGTATACAATAATATTTGGCAACTGAAGTACTGAAGTGTATTCACTTGAGTATTAGAGTATTCACAGAATTTTGTGGTCATCATATAATCTAAGTTTGCCATCATTTCCAGAGCACCCTCCTAGTCAATGACAGTCACTCCCTCTCTTCTGTCCTTTCAGATGTGTCTGAACACAAATCTACTGCCTGTCTCTCTAAATATACTCTCTCTGGACTTTTCATATAAATAGAGCTGGGTAATATGTGATTTTTTAGTAGCTTTTTTCATGTATTAAAATGTCAAGCACGCTTTAGCATTTTCTTCTTGTCAAATAGTATTCCACTGTGTGGAATTGTTAAACATTTGATTTGTTTCCCATTTGGGCTGCTGAAGATAATGCTCCTGTGAACATCTGTATCCAAATTTTTCTAACGGGGTATTTTTATTTTCCTATTGTTGTTCGTTTTTCTTTAAAATTCAGTTTTCGTCCAGTTTCTAGGATCTGTGTATTCATCAGTTTATTTATTCCGTGTTTGTAGTGGGTGGCGGTCATGAACTTGCTAAGGTGTTAGTGTGGAGGTTGGACGACAACTTGTGGGAGTTGGTTTCTTATTGTTGCCCCATGTGGGTCCCAAGGATTGAATTCAGGCAGTGAGTCAGCAAGTGCCTTTACCTGTGACTATTTCTTGGGCCATTTTATTTCTCTTAAGCATTCATAGAAGAGGGCTTAGTTGCAGAGTGCTTGCCTAGCATGTGCAAGGGCCTGGGTTCAATCTTCAGTATGGAAAAAGTAAAAGCTATGAAGTGAAGTATATATTTAGGAGTGAAATGAATGGCTGGAACAGTAACAGTCCATCAAATTTTAGTATTTATTTGGTGTTTCTTTTGAATCCTCCTTATTCCTGTAATCTTTCTCCTCTCATAATGCTAACGAAATAAGTAAGAAAAATATACATCACTTGATTGCTTGAATTTTTGTGTAAACTCTACTGTATTTGTGTAACTGCTTTTTTCTCACGCCATAGACCATTGTTTTTGTTTGTTTTACAAACATCTCTCTATTTTTTTTGTTGAAAAAAACTTTTTCAAACAATATATTCTGATCACACTTTTTCCCCTCTTCCAGCTCCTTCCAAGTCCTCTCTACCTCCTCACACACCCAACTCCATTTTCTTTCTTTCTCTTGTTTCAAATGGTTTATTTTATAATTTCCAGGTAACTTTGTTTTAATTCACATAGTCACATTTATAAAAATGGTATTTCAGTATCAGTAGGGATATATTATCCAAAGTTTTTGAAACTTCATTTCTAATCTCTAAAAGATATATTTAAATATCTAGAATTTAATATTGCACACTATTAACTTTTAGGATGATTTTAAGTGGTATTTTATAATAACTAAGATATTTTTCAGTAATTTAGTTTCTTAAACCATCCTTCTGGCTAATGCTCCTCCTTTTACTTAAAGAGTCCCCCTCTACTGGAAGTATTTTCATCTTTCCATTATGCATTTTCTCCAGGACATAACACTGCTTTGTCAGCAGGCCTCATGATTCCCGCTGGTGTCTCCTCCCTTCCTCTATTTGACTAAAGTGACCTTTCAAGGCAACTGGGGTGTTTATATCTGTCCTGTCACACTTGGAGAAGCCTTGAGAGCTGTGAATTGCTTTTCTTGCTGCACTGGTGGGACCGGTTTTAAATTGCTACTGCCCAGCTGCCAGCATTGCCTTCCTATAAAGGCCTTTCATTCCAGAACTGGAGAAGTTTAAACTTGTAGCCTTCCTGGGTGGGTGGGGCAACATTCATGCAACTGCATTTTCAAGAGGTGGGGGAGGAAGGGACAGAGGAAAGAAGGAAGGCCATGAACAAGGCAAGAGAAATTAGGGCTGGGCATTTGTCTCCACCAGAGGAGAATGGACATGGGGGTAGGCAGGAAAACATATGCATTTCTCTATACTTAAGAGTGAACACTCTCTTTTATACACTCCTTTAATATACTCCTCCTTTACTCTATATACAGTAATTTACTAATATACACTCATTTACTCTTTCCATGTGGCCCCTGCAGTCAGGTGAGGAAATCTCACTTGGTCTATATGTCGAGAAAACTTGGTATGCATTTTTTTTCACGGACAGTGCACTTCACTCTGGGTTCAGAAACTCATTCTGAAGGAGAATATTTTCATGTGGCAATGGGAAGTTGCTAAGGAAAAATATCACCCAGTGATGGTATAACACCAAAGCAGGGTGAAACAGACTTTTTAGGACCTGGACAGAGGGATCTCTGCTGTGGGAATTGCCACCAGAGAAGGATTCAGCTTAATCTGAATATAACACGGGAAACGTAAAAAGTAGAGTGAGTGGATGGAAAATCACCAGGAAGAACCTCAGTGGCGAGGGGATTCTGTCTAAATTAACCTAGCAGGCTCCTGCTGGAGACAGGCCAGGGAATCAGATGTCCTCTGGGGCAGTGAGGGATCAAGAACCTGATCAGATTTCCAGGGTGATCAGGTATCAAGGGGTTGAATTTGTGCTGAAATGACTTAGCAATGTTCTTTGCTAAGACTAGATTTTACAAAGGCACTCAAGTGGACAGGGTAAAGGCTCAGGAGCTTGAGAGGGTAGAAGAACTTTATCAGAAAGGGGTGGGCAGTGCTGAGACACTCTGTACTTCAAACTATTGTATCTGGACATGCAGAGAGCCTGGAAGTTTGGATCACTTTGTCTCTTCCTTCTCCTAAGGCCCATGTTCTGAGCATTCTCCAACCTTCTACACACTTTAGCTTGTTTGGGGCAATCACATAAAATATTCTCATTCATTGTTGAGGTGTTTTGTAGGGATTGATAAAGCCCATAAAGAAAACACTTAAGTTTATTTATTTTATTTTATTTTATGCTTGGATGTTTTTACCTGTATGTGCGTTTGTGCACCACAAGTGTGTGGTGCCTTTAGACACCAGAAGAGGGTATTGAATCTTCTGGGACTAGAGTTACAGACAGTTGCTAGCCACCATGTGGGTGCTGGAAATGGAAGCTGATCCTCTGGAAAAGCATCCAGAGTTCTTTTTTTTTTTTTAAGATTTATTTATTATGTATACAGTGTTCTGTCTGCAGGTATATCTGCAGGCCAGAGGAGGGCACCAGATTTCATTGTGGATGGTTGTGAGCCACCATGTGGTTGCTGGGAGTTGAACTCATGACCTCTGGAAGAGCAGCCAGTGCTCTTAACCGCTGAGCCATCTCTCCAGCCCCCATCTAGAGTTCTTAACCACTGAGCAATCTCTCCAGTACCCTCCCGAACAAAAATGCTTAAGTTTAAAAGCAAAGGAGAAACCAAATTCACAAATCTGTAATGTTGGGGATGGATGTCTAGCAGTGGACATGTTAAGTAAGTCCTTGAACTTAAGTTTTCAGTTCCTGTATTCTCAGAGACACAACTCTCTGTCATATCTGTATCACGTAGAACTGCAAAACATATGATGTTATCACATATGATACCTTGTTTTTCTAAACTGCTTTTAACATAAGAACTAGTCACAGTAGTATCTCAAGTGTACAGCAGAGCGGAGTTGAGACAGAAGGCTGGGAAATGTCTTTTGTCTCTTCTTCATAACCTGGCACCCAAGCCGTTCCATGTTTCTCTTTTTCCTGCCCCCAACCCCCACTCTCACTTTAGATGCCTGAGTATTGCTGATTACCTCACACCCAAGGGCCTGAAGGTCAAGGTTGGCTAGGTGATGGACTGAATTCATCATGGGATTTACATCCACAAGTGAGTTTGGTTGAAGAGAGGCTCCGTAGGCAGTAATTCTGCCCAAGAGATGTTAGCAATGTCTGCAGAGAGCTAGCTTCCTTGGGGTGTTTTTTTCAACTTTAAACTTTAGCAGGGACTTAAGGATGGGCGTGTGCCCTCTCCCACTCTGCTTACCTGTGATCTCTGTTGTGTGAAGATTATTGCTCAAGTTAGTTAGTCTTTGGGGAAATCGTCTCAAGTCATCTCAACTCCCCAAAATGTGGCTGACAGAAAAAAGCATTTAGCAGTCACATAGAAGTGAGAGAGCTCATCAGACCCACAGACGTGGTCTCAGGAGTTAATCAGAGGTATGCACTTTCCTAAAACCTATATACTCTCCTTATACTTGACAATAGTAGTAGTAGAGCAGCAGCAGCAGCAACAACAGAATCTGTCCTGCTGCCACTTCCTTACCAATGAGAAGTCAAGCTCACAAACATTGAATAAGTGTGTCCCATCAGATTGACCTGGAGTTTGTAAAACACAGATCCTGAGCCTTGATAGAGACCTTGGCTCAAGTAGCCTGGAATATGGTTGAGAAAACGTTTGTCACCAAGTTCCCCAGGTGATCTGGTGCACAGCCAAGGACAATACACAGGAGAAGGTTCTGGAAGGCCCAAGCCTCCTTCTGCCTGTTGATACTCTTCCTTCCTGGAGGCAGGAACACTGGCTACATGGGCTGCCCTGATTTTGTAAGCGCCTTTTACATACTGCACTGGGGAGGCTACTTAGTGGTTGAACAATATGCATCATTATGTAGCTGGACCTAAACTTGATTTGAATAATTAAGAAGATTTTATTCCTACAGAACTGAAAATTCCAAGGACAGATCTGGTTGCTGTTGAAGCCAGGTTTCAATAATAAAACCAATGCCTGGTTTCTTGATTTCCTTGCTTTGTGTTCTCTGCCTTCAGCAATCTTGCTTTCTTATGTATCCTCGGTGTGTCTACAAGGGAAGAAATCGAGTTATTTGGTGTTTTATTTTAATTGACTAGCTTAGAGGTCCAGAACAGTACCCCCTGAACCCCATGCCCTTTTGAAGGGTGTGTATCTCAGGCTAATACTCGGATGACTTCAACTCCTGATTCTTTTGCCTCTACTTCCAGAGTACTGAGGCTAAAGGCAGGTGACACAGTGCCCACGGATGAGGGTAACACTAAGGGCTTCGTGCATGCTAGGCGAGCATGCTCCCAGCTGAGCCACAATCTTAGCCCACGGCAGCTTCTGACTGACTGCCGAGGCTGGGAGATTGAACCATATAAATGAACTCAGCCTTGATCCTGTGCTGCTTAGATCTAGAAATGTAGTCAGCTTCTGTGGACACCCGTGGATCACAAACTAGGAACTGAAGTCATTATTGCCTGTAACTCCAGCTCCAGGGGATCCTACATCTCTAGCCTCCTCAGGCACCCGTACTTACATGTCTGCACACACACAGACACACATACATATATGTGATTAAAATATAAAATAAATCTTAAAAAAAAAAAAGAAATTGAGGTTATTTCCCCTAAAGAAAGGTAAGGAAGTAATAGGTAGCAAAAGTCAACCATTTTCACTTAGCGATCAGCAGACACTGGGTGAGTACCCACTCTGGGCCAAACACAGTTCCACGTTAGGGTTCAACAGTGAACAAAGCATGGGAATTTCTGTTGTTCCCCTTCTAGCTCCCTGTTCAGCTATGCCAGCCTGACCGTTCTCTGGCCCCCTGGTTCTCCCAGTCATTTGGTCCTACCGTTTCCAGCCATGGGCTGGAAGGTCCAGCTAGGTTCCAGGGATGGACCTGCTTGGGGTAATGAGGAAATGAAGAAAAGACAAACACACAGACACACAGAAATAAATGCTGGGATCTGGTGGACTGGGTTCTCTGATGGAGGAACCAAAGCATGCCTGTGTGTTTATTATATATAGTTGAGCAGAGCAGTGGGGTTATTGCATACAGTTAAACACAGAATCATGGTTATTACATACAGATACAACTTCACAAATAGGTTTGGCTAATCTCAGTAGTAGCAGCCTCTGTAGGCTAACAGTGTTTACCGGTGCGTGGGGAACTATGGTAGATATCTTTTGCACACACTGTCAACATCTGCACCCAGACTACAGGAAGGCTTTGCCATTCCTCTGAACTTCATGCCAGGTAGGTGCGGGGATAGGTTTGCCATTTTCCCATGGGTCTGAGGCAATGGGGTACTTAAAATGGCCATGGCCACATCAACAAACAACACACAATCTCCTAGAACTCACTCATTCAAGGCTTCCTCCAGTCCCACAGTTTCCTTCCGATTGATATGTCCTTTTCTAGATACTCTCTTACTCCCCCACTTTCAGACCATGCCCCCTACTTCAATAATTCACAGTCCAGTTCTACTAACCCACTCACCCCTGTGCTTCAGCTTTTCAACACATTTGCCTAGTGTCTGATGGTGACACTGTTCATGAAGAAGTACCGGACAATGCCATCAGTGGAGTGGATTTTTTTTTTTTATTATTATACTTTTTTTTGAGTCAGTCTTACTATATACCCTAGCTGGGTCAGCCTCCCAAGTGCTGTGATTATAAATGCCTAGGTGGATATTTTCTTTAACTGAAGGTAATAAAAAGCTTTATCAAGAATATACAGTAATATAATGAACCCCCATATAATGAACATTCCTTTTTTATTTTTTTCTTTTTTGTTTTTTTCTTTATTTTTTATTTCTTCAAGTTACATCTCAATCGCAGTCCCCTCCTTATTCCCCCTCCAGTCCCACCCTCCCACCCTCAACCCCCCATCCTCTTCCCTTTTTTTTAAGTTTAAGGTATATCTTATTTCCCCCTACAGTTTCCCCTTTCAGTCCAACAAATGGCTCTTTCTCTTATAATAATAAATACAATACAAAACAACAGAGGTAATTAGGCCACAGTTATGAGGGTTATATGGCTTAGCGTACATTCCCAATGTCCAGTCCATATGTATTTGGCACCTGACTTTAACATTCTACTATCTAACCATCTCCAGGAGTTTAAAGTTCTATATCTAACTCAACATTCATGCTAACTTGCAACACAATTTTAAAAGCATCTTCTTAGTTCTATAACACTCTCTTGACTCCTAAACAACTCAAAATTTAATTATGAGACTCTATCTATCTGTTCTTCAACCACCTCAGAGACCTGAGAGGGATAAATATATCTGATTTTATAGGAAGTACAGGGCCTGCAGCTTCCCAAACTAAGAAATGACATACCTGTGGCTGCCTGGACAGTTCCCATTTTCTCTCCATACATTACAGCATTGATCTTCAGTCGTTTGGCCCCGTTTCTCTGACAGAAATTGATTGTAGAGCAGGGGTTATGAAGGGCTTGCCTACCCTGTGTTGGCAGAGCTAGGCTGCTTCCAAATTTTGTCCTTTTTGGACAGCATTCTGTCTACAGTTGGAGCAAGGGGCTTTTCCTACCAAGAGATAGGCTTGTGACTAATTCAATCATCTCCCACTGGAGATTCTTCCATGCTCATCTTCTACTTGGGGTAGAATAGGGGGTGCTGTTAGGAGTTGATATGTCTTGATATAAAAAAAATCTAGTTACGAAAACATCTTTGAATGCCATATTCTGCAGATCTCTTGAGGTTTTTTTTTTTTTTTTTTTTTTTTTTTTGGTTTTTCGAGACAAGGTTTCTCTGTATAGCCCTGGCTGTCCTGGACTCACTTTATAGACCAGGCTGGCCTCGAACTCACAAAGATCCACCTGCCTCTGCCTCCCAAGTGCTGGGATTAAAGGCGTGCGCCACCACCGCCCGGCTGCTCTTGAGGTTTTTGAAGAGGCCCTATCTATCTCTTATATCAGGATAAGCAGATGTTGCTTGTCTCTTAGCAGTTTTATTTCTGATTAGCTTAGAAAGTAACCATAATAGGCTGTCATAGTACCTAACACAATAACCGGCTTGCATAACTATTAGTTTGCATTTCTTAATTATCCTAAAAAGGTTATGAAAATTAGTAGTAAAAGGCTGAAACATCACATTTCATTTTTTTTCTTTAGCTCCTAACCCTTCCATCCCATTTCTCTGGGGTGGGGTGTACTTATATAACAGTCCATCATCTCAGTTGAGAGGTTGTATAAGGGCCAAGAGCCTACTCATTCATTGGAGGTCTATGAGGCAGTACCATCAGTGAAAAGTGTCTCATTGCCCAGGAGAGAGAACTAAAAAACAAACAAACAAATAAGCAGACACACAGATAAAAAAGAATAAAAAATAGAAAAAAATAAAAAATAATAAAAATAAAAAATAAAAGTCTATGTCCAAGTTCCCTTTGATGTGTTAGTTGTACTATCAATACCTTCTACTATATAGCTAAAATCCTACTATAAGTGAATAGTTGCCATATGCATCTTTCTGAGTCTGGGTTAGCTCACTCAGGATGAGCTTTTCTAGTTCCACCCATTTGGCTGCAAATTGGATAATTTCATTGTTCCTGATAGCTGAATAATATTCCATTGTGTAGATGTACCATAGTTTTTTTAACCCATTCTTCGGTTGAGGGACATCTGGGTTGTTTCCAGTTTCTAGCTATTACAAATAAGGCTGCTATAAACATAGATGAGGAAACTTCCTTATGATTCTGTGAAGAGGCATTTGGGTGTATACCCAGAAGTGGTATGGCTGGGTCCTGAGGCAAAGCTATTCCAAGTTTTCTAAGATATCGTCAGACTGACCTCCATAGTGGTTGCACAAGCCTGCACTCCCACCAGCAATGGAGTAGGGTACCCCTTTCTCCACACCCTCACCAGCATGTGCTGTCATTTGAGTTTTTGATCTTAGCCATTCTGACAGGTGTGAGATGAAATCTCAGAGTCGTCTTGAGTTGCATTTCTCTGATGATTAAGGATGTTGAGCATTTCTTCAAGTGTCTCTCAGCCATTAGGGATTCCTCCTTTGTGAATTCTCTATTTAGCTCTGTCCCCCGTTTTTTGATTGGATTATTTGGTTTCTTGGCATTTAATTTCTTGAGTTCTTTGTAGATTTTGGATATTAACCCTCTGTCAGATGTGGGGTTGGTGAAGATTTTCTCCCAGTCTGTAGGCTGCCGTTTTGTTCGAATGACAGTGTCCTTTGCCTTACAGAAGCTTTTCAGTTTCATGAGGTCCCATTTATTGATTGTTGATCTCAGGTCCTGAGCTGTTATTTTTCTGTTCAGGAAGTTGTTGCCTGTGCCAATTAGTTCGAGGGTTTTTCCCACTTTTTCTTCTAGTAGATTTAGTGTGACCGGCCTTATGTTAAGGTCTTTGATCCACTTGGACTTAAGTTTTGTACAAGGTGATAAGTATGGGTCTAATTTAGTTTATAAGTGGACATCCAGTTGGACCAGCACCATTTGTTGAAGATGCTGTCCTTCTTCCATTGTGCCATTTTGGCTTCTTTGTCAAAAATTAGGTGCCCATAAGTGTGTGGGTCTATTTCTGGATCTTCAATTCGATTCCGTTGATCTACTGGTCTGTTTCTATACCAATACCATGCTGTTTTTACAACTATTGCTCTGTAGTACAGCTTGAAATCTGGGATGGTGATACCTCCAGATGTTTTTTATTGTACAGGATTGATTTAACTATTCTGGGCTTTTTGTTGTTCCATATGAAATCAGGAATAGCTCTTTCCAAGTCTATAAAAAATTGTGTTGGTATTTTGATAGGAATTGCATTGAATCTATATATTGCTTTTGGTAGGATGGCCATTTTTATTATGTTGATTCTACCTATCCATGAGCATGGGAGATCTTTCCATCTTCTAAAGGCCTCTTCCATTTCTTTCTTCAAGGGCTTGAAGTTCTTGTTGTACAGGTCCTTTACTTGCTTGGTTAGAGTTATCCCTAGGTATTTTATGTTGTTTGTGGCTATTGTAAAGGGGTTTTTTTCCCTTATTTCTTTCTCAGCCCATTTGTTTGTTGTATAAAGAAGGGCTTCTGATTTTTTGAATTAATTTTGTATCCAGCCACTTTGCTGAAGGTGTTTATCAGCTGTAAGAGTTCTCTGGTAGAATTTTTAGGGTCGCTTATGTATACTATCATATCATCTGCAAATAGGGATAATTTGACTTCTTTGTTTCCGATGTTTATCCCCTTGATCTCCTTTAGTTGTCTTATTGCTCTAGCAAGAACTTCAAGTACTATATTGAAGAGATATGG
Source organism: Lophiomys imhausi (assembly GCA_907164525.1). Lineage (NCBI taxonomy): Eukaryota > Metazoa > Chordata > Mammalia > Rodentia > Muridae > Lophiomys > Lophiomys imhausi. The sequence goes on from CAJQZJ010001265.1 coordinate 656,512, forward strand.
TGAAAGTGGACATCCTTGTCTTGTCCCTGAGTTTAGAGGAAATGCTTCAAGTTTCTCTCCATTTAATTTGATGTTGGCCACTGGCCTGCTGTATATTGCCTTTATTATTTCTAGGTATGGTCCTTGTATGCCCGTTCTCTCCAGAACTTTTAGCATGAAGGGGTGTTGGATTTTGTCAAATGCTTTTTCTGCATCTAGCGAGATTATCATGTGGTTTTTTTCTTTCATCTTGTTTATATGGTGAATGATTTTGATAGACGTTCGTATGTTGAACCATCCCTGCATCCCTGGGATGAAGCCTACTTGATCATGGTGTATGATACTTTTGATGTGTTCTTGAATTCGGTTTGCTAGTATTTTATTAAGTATTTTTGCATCTATGTTCATGAGAGAGATTGGTCTGAAGTTCTCTTTCTTTGTTGGTCTTTGTGTTTTAGGAATCAGGGTGATTGTAGCCTCATAGAATGAGTTTGGCAATGTTCTTTCAGATTCTATTTTGTGAAAGAGTTTGAAGAGTATTGATGTTAGCTCCTCTTTGAAGGTACGGTAGAATTCCGTGCTAAAGCCATCTGGCCCTGGGCTTTTTTTGGTTGGGAGATTTTTAATGACTGTTTCTATTTCCTTAGGGGTTATAGGGCTGTTTAATCTGTTTATCTGATCTTGATTTAGCTTTGGTAGGTAGAAACTATCAAGAAAATTGTCCATTTCACTTAAGTTTTCAAATTTGGTGGAGTATAGATTTTTAAAGTAGGATCTAAATATTCTCTGGATTTCCTCAATGTCTGTTGTTATTTCACCCTTTTCATTTCTGATTTTGTTGATTTTGTTTTCTCCCTCTGTCTTTTAGTTAATTTGGCTACAGTCTGTCTATTTTGTTGATTTTCTCAAAGAACCAACTCTTGGTTTCATTGATTCTTTGTATAGTTCTTTTTGTTTCTAAGTTGTTGATTTCAGCCCTAAGTTTGATGATCTCCTGCCTTCTGCTCCTCTTGGGAGTATTTGCTTCTTTTTTTTCCAATTCACCCAGTTTAGCTGTTAATTCGCTAATATGAGCTGTCACAATTTTCTTTTTGAAGGCACTTAGTGCTATGAACTTTCCTCGTAGCACAGCTTTCATTGTGTCCCATAGGTTTGGGTATGTTGTGTCTTCATTTTTGTTGGATTTTAAGAAGTCTTTGATTTCCTTATTTATTTCTTCCCTGACCCAGTGGTCCTCTAGTAAAGAGTTGTTCAATTTCCATGTGTGTGTAGACTTTCTGTTGATTCTTTTGCTATTGAAGTCCAGCTTTATTCCATGGTGTTCTGATAAGATACAAGGGGTTATTTCAATTTTCTTGTTTCTGTTGAGAGTATCTTTGTGTACATCTATATGGTTGATTTTGGACAAGGTTCCATGAGGTGCTGAGAAGAAGGTGTATTCTTTTGTGTTCGGGTGAAACGTTCTGTAGATATCTGTTAGGTCCATTTGGCTCATGACATCTGTTAGACTCATTATTTCTCTGTTTGGCTTCTGTCTTGATGATCTGTCCATAGTTGTGAGTGGGGTGTTGAAGTCTCCCACTATTAAAGTGTTTGGATCGATGTGCGATTTAAGTTTTAGAAGCATTTCTTTTATAAATGTAGGTGCCTTTGTATTTGGGGCATAGATGTTCAATATTGAGATGTCCTCTTGGTGGATATTTCCTTTAATGAGTATGTAATGCCCTTCTCTGTTTTTTTTTAATTAACTTCAATTGGAAGTCTATTTTGTTTGATATTAGTGTGTCTACTCCAGCTTGTTTCCTGGGTCCATTTGCTTGAAAAACCTTTTCCCAGCCCTTTACTCTGAGATAGTGTTTATCTTCAATAGTGAGGTGTGTTTCTTGTATACAGCAAAAAGATGGGTCTTGTTTACGGATCCAGTCTGTAAGTCTGTGTCTTTTTATTGGCGAGTTGAGTCCATTGATGTTGATGGATATTAGTGACTAGGGGTTGTTATTTCCCATTAGTTTGGTATAACTGGCTGTGTTGTGTTTCTTTTTGTTTAGTTGCTGTGGAGGTTTCTATTTCCTCTGTTTTCTTGGGTGTAGTTATCTTCTCTGTGTTGGAATTTTCCTTTTAGGTCTTCTGTAGGGCTGGGTTTGTGAGGGGATATTGTTTGAATTTGATTTTGTCATGGAATATCTTGTTTTCTCCTTCTATGTTGATAGAGAGTTTTGCTGGGTATAGTAGTCTGTCTGGGCACCTATGTTCTCTCAGGGCTTGTAGGACATCTGTCCAGGCCCTTCTAGCTTTTAAAGTTTCTGAGGAGAAGTCAGGTGTGATTCTGATGGGTCTGCCATTGTATGTGACTTGGCCTTTTTCTCTTACAGCTTTTAATATCCTTTCTTTTTTCTCTACATTTGGAGTTTCTATTATTATGTGGTGAGAGGAGTTTCTTTTCTGATCTAATCTGTTCGGTGTTCTGAAAGCCTCTTGGATTTTTACTGTCATCTCTTTCTTTAGGTTTGGGAAGTTTTCTTCTATGATTTTATTGAAGATATTTCCTGGACCTTGGAGTCGGGAGTCTTCTCTTTCCTCTATGCCTATAATTCTTAGGTTCCATCTTTTCATTGAGTCCTTGATTTCTTGGATGTTGTGGGTGAGAGATTTTTTAGCTTTCTCATTTTCTTTGGATGTTGTACTGATTTCTTCCATCGAATCTTCCATGCCTGAGATCCTGTCTTCCATCTCTTGCATCCTATTTTTCATACTCACATCCATAGTTCCTGTTCTCTTCTCTTGATTCTCCATTTCCTCTTTTAACTCTGACTGTGTTTTCTTTATTGTTTCCATTTCTTTTTCATGTCTTGAATGGTATTGTTCATTTTGTACATTTCCTTCTTCAGTTTGCTTGTTTTTGTCTGGAGATCTTTCATTGCTTTGTCCTTTTGCTGTTCAAGCTGAGTCACCTTGGCTTGGAGCTCTTTAATGGTGTTATTCGTTGTTTTGACTTGTAAAATTGTGGCTTCTTTGAATTCCTTCATAGTTTTAAGTTCTTCTTGAAGGGACTCTATCACTTTCCATAATGTAGAATTGTCGTCGTTTTCATGTGTTTCAGTTGTGGTGAGGTGGTTCGAGCTTGACGGAATAGCATTGCTTTCTTTTGTTGGAGACATTTCACTCTTGTTTTTTTTTTGTTTTTTGTTTTTTGGTCTGGGGCCTCTCGCCATGTGGAATTTTTTTTTGCTGTCTTCTGGACTTGGGTCCAAAGGGGGCACTGTGATGTAGGAGTAGAGTTGCCTTACTCCACCCCTATAAGGTGAGTCATTCAGCCCTGCCTCCCAGGTGGAGACCTAACCAGTCCAGGTGGCGGAGCTGTGTACAATTAAGCTCTGGTTCCCTGATGGAAGGGCCCGTACTAGTAAAAAGTCTGATATACGACAGTTTCACATATCTCGCAGTTTGCCTGGGGTTGGTTCCTATAGCGGGTAAATCTGCAGTTCAGCTCCAATAGCCTTGCCGTTCCCGCAGCTTGGAAACTGCTCAGTTTCGTCACAGACTGTGATCTGTTGTGTGAAAGTACTTTGCAGCGGACCTGTGCTCACTTCCAAGGGTCGCAACATTTCACCAGATATTTGGATCGTCTGTGTGAGACCTGGGAGTGCCCAGCGGGGTGGGGATTATCTCTGCATGGGTTCTGAATCTGCCCACTGGGTATTAGGTTGGAACTTACTGGGAGTCTCTCCTGTTGGGGGATGGGTGATCCCGAATCCATTGTCCAGTGGCTTACTTGCGTGTCCGAGAGTGGGAAAGAGCGTCCTGCCCAGGGATCTTCCATGGTCCCTGGGTAGCTGGGTGAGATTTTGAAAGGGTCATGCCCTTTGTACAGCGTCCTGTAACACTTGCCAGACTGTTAACCCCGAAATCAAAGTATGTCCGTGCAGGCTGCCGCCATCTTGGATCCCCCTATGCCTATAATTCTTAGGTTCCGTCTTTTCATTGAGTCTTTGATTTCTTGGATATTGTGAGAGAGATTTTTTAGCTTTCTCATTTTCTTTGGATGTTGTATTGATTTCTTCCATTGAATCTTCCATGCCTGAGATCCTGTCTTCCATCTCTTGAATCCTATTTTTGGTACTCAAATCCATAGTTCCTGTTTTCTTCCCTTGATTCTCCATTTCCATTTTTAACTCTGACTGTGTTTTCTTTATTGTTTCCATTTCCATTTTCATTTCTTGAGTGATGTTATTTGTTTTGTACATTTCCTGCTCCAGTTTACGTGTCTTTGCCTGGAAGTCTTCCATTCCCCTCTCTTTTTCTTGTTCAAGTTGACTCATCTTGTTCTGAAGTTTTCTAATGGTGTTTTCCATCACTTTCGTATGTGCAATTGTGGCTTCTTTGAATTCCTCCATAGAGTTAAGTTCTTCTTGAAGGGACTCTATCACTTCCATAATGTAGAATTGTCATTGTTTCCATGTATTTCAGCTGTGATGAGGTGGTTTGGGCTGGGTGGAATAGTGTTGCTTTCTTTTGTTGGAGTCATTTCACTCTGTTTTTTTTTTTTTTTTTTTTGGTCTGGGGCCTCTGGCCATGTGGAATTTTTTAGCTGTCTTCTGGACTTGGGTCCAAAGGGGGCGCTTTGGTGTAGGAGTCGAGTTGCCTTACTCCACCCCAATAAGGTGAGTCATTCAGCCCCACCTCCTAGGTGGAGACCTAACTAATCCAGGGGGTAGAGCTGTGTACAAGTAAGCTCTGGTTCCTTGCTGGAAGGGCCAGTACTAGTAAAAAAGTCCAATATACAACAGTTTCAAATACCTCACAGTTTGCCCAGGGTTGGCTTCTGTGGTGGGTAAATCTGCCTTCACCCCCAATAGCCTTGTTGCTCCTGCAGCCTGGAAACTGGCCAGTGATATCACCGCAGTGGGTTGCAATCTGCAGCCTGAAGGCATTTTGCAGCCGAGCTGCCCTCACTTCCAAGGGTTGTAACCTTTCGCCAGATAGCTGGATAGTCTGTGCGAGACCTGGGGGTGCCCAGCAGGGTGGAGATTATCTGTGCATGGGATCTGAATCTGCCTGCTGAGTATTAGATTGGAACTTACCCAGCGTGTCTCTCCTGGTGGGGGATGGGGGGATCCCAATTCCTGGATTCAGTGGCTTCCTTGTGTGTCTGAGAGTGGGAGGGAGCGTCCAGCCCAGGGATCCCCAGTGGTCCCTGGGTAGTTGGGTGAGATCTAGAGGGGTTGAGCCATTTGTACAGCATCCTGCAACACTCACCGCCCTGTGACTGTTAACCCCGAAATCAAAATACGTCCACGCAGGCTGCTGCCATCTTGGATGACCACTCCTTTTTTTAAATTTAAGATTTTCTGTTTTTTTTTTTTTTTACATTCCAGTTCCCATCTGCTCCCTCCCCTCTTCCCAGTTCCATCCTCCCACCCACCATTCTACACCCTCCCTCCCATTACCCAGCACCAACCCACCCTGGTACACCAAGTTGCATCAGGACTAAGTGCCTCCTCCTCTATCAGGCAAGACAAGGTAGCTCTGACAGGAACATGAGCTCCTGAGGGAGGCAACATCGTCCCAATCCAGGATAGACCCTGTTCTGATTGTTAGGGGATCTGCTTGAGGACCAAACAACTCATCAGCTTCATATGAACACTCCATTTTTTGACAATGATAAACTCTTGGTTTATTTCATCAATTTCCTCAATGTTCATACCACAGATTATTTTAAATAAAACTCTGGACACATCACTTCACACATTAATATTCCACTATGTATCTTTTAAAGATATACCTTAAAAATGTAATAACCAATCCATTATTAACCTAACAAAATGAATAATTCATCAGTCACTACATATCTGATCATAGTTCAAATTTCCTTAATATTTTCATAAATTCTTACTTTAAAACTAATTTGTTGGCATGAGCAAATTGCCTCAAGGGGGAGCGACATTTGCCAACAACCCTAATCTGAGTTGGTCCACAGAACCCACATGATAGGATGAAAGAGCTGACTCCTACAAGTTGTCCTCTAACCTTCACATACAGGCATAACACACGTGTACCTACACCTATACCCACACACCCACACACAAATAAAATACTTTTTAAAAGTAATTTGTTGGGCTAGGCATGCTGAGGCACACTTAGAGACTCAGCACTCAGAAGGTTGAAGCAGCTAGTTAGGCATGTTCTCAAGGCCAGCCTGGGCAAATATCAGGCTAACCAGGGCCACACAGAATGGGCCACTCTTTAAAAAAAATAAGTTCTTTTTTAAAAAGGGTTTTTGTTTTGTTTTGGTTTAGGATATTTGTGCCAAGGTCTCACTATCTATTTGTTCTCATGTGGACCATAATAAGCCTAATTTAGATAAGACTCCTGGAAAGCAGCTGCTGCACCTCTCCTGGACAACACTTTACAGCTGGCCCAGCATGTGGTGTAGTGAGAGAGCCAGTCCTGCTTTTTGTCTGCTTGGCTCTAGTGTTGGTGAGGGAGAGACCTCCTCCCCTCTCTTTTGCCCTCATCCCTAGTGATGGACAGGAGATCTGGCCCAATGGGGTCACAGGAGCAGGAGAGCTGTCCCTGCCCCTCACATGCTGCAGAAATTGGGAGAGCAAGCCCTGCACCTCACCTAGACAGAACCATACAGCTGGCCCAGGATGTGGGGGATGTGGGTGAGCCAGGCCCAAGGCTGTGAGTGTGGGAGAGCCAGCCCTGCCTTTTGTCTACTTTTCAATGGTGTTGGCGAGATAGATAGAGAGATCCCCTCCACTCTCTGATGCCCTTGATACAGGTAGCAGGTGGGAGAATTGGCCCTGATGGGCTTATGAGAGCAAGAGAACTGGTCCAGCCCCTTCACTGCTGTAGCACTCAGGAGAGCAGGCCTTGAACCTTACCTAGGTAGCACAGTAGAGCAGGCCTTGAATGTGGCAGTTGCAGGCCCAGAACCAGGGCTTTGAGCTGGCCCACACCAACATATATCCCATGAATGAGCTGCTGGAGTACATAAAGAGACCAGTTCCACAGACCCAAAACTACAGGATCTCTATGACATAAGACAATAACAACATACCCGAGAGGAGTCTCAGTGAGGCTCCAGTATTGACAAAGTAGTAGAAGTCAGAGGCCTCTTACCAGACCAAGGAATCATTATAATGAACATTTGCAAGCAAAAAGAGTGTGGACAAAATGGAATATTGTGGGACATACCAAGACACACTACAGCTTCCACAGTTAATTTTTTTTTTATGTTGGAAGAGGTTTCAGTAGTGGAGGGTGAGTCTGAGGGAGGTTGGAAATGAGAGGGAACAGGGTGCATGATGTGAAATTCACAAAATGAGAAAACAAACAAACAAACAAACAAACAAACAAACAAAAAAGACTCCCAGGACTGGAGAAATGCCTTGGTGGATAAGAGCACTGGCTGCTTTTCCAGAGGATCCAAACTTTAAGACCGGGATCTCCACAGTAGCTCACAACTGTCTATAACTCCAGTCCCGAGGGATTAGATAGCCTCTTCTGGCTTCTGCAGGCACTGAAAGCACAAACATGCATTTGGGCATTCACATAAACACACCCATTCACATAAAAATAAAAGAAATAAAAAATAAATTAAGTAGGACTTCTAAATTTCTCTAAATTCCCTTCAATGTTCCCTTTTGCCTTGTATTTAGAGTTTCCCACAATTAGCCCCTTGCTGATTGTATCCTTCTGTCTCCTGTAGTTTCTGATCATTAGTAGTTTGGGCCTACCTAATTAGATTCAGGTTTGATTTTTTATGTATACAGTGTTCTGTCTGCAGGTATATCTGCAGGCCAGAAGAGGGCACCAGGTTTCATTATGGATGGTTGTGAGCCACCATGTGGTTGCTGGGAATTGAACTCATGACCTCTGGAAGAGCAGCCAGTGCTCTTAACCGCTGAGCCATCTCTCCAGCCCTTTCAGGTTTGATTTTTTGATAAGCACATATAATAAGTGTTCTCAGGGTTCCCCTTCAGAAAGATGGTGTTCAGATGACTCCCTGGCTGTTATCTGCCTTTTTTCACTTTAGGTCCATTATGACATTAAGAGTTGCAAAATATTGGCTTGCTAAGGTTCAGTCCTCTTTAGTTTACGAATTAAAATTCTTCAACATAGGGGCCTCTTGTCCCTTTCTCTTGAAGTGCTGTTCATACTGAAAAGGCAAACAATAATAAGATGGTTTTCTCACTTCTTCCATACCCAAGAATTGAGTTCTTTGTAGCATTATGAACTCAATATTTTTACTATGAATTTGGATATTTTGCTATGACAGAATTTCAGTTTTGTTTTGTTTTAGACAAGGCCTCAATAAGTAGCCCTGGCTGGCCTGGAATTCACTATGTAGATCAAGCTAGCCTGGATCTCGAGGGTGGTCCTTCTGCTTCTGCCTCCTGGGATGACAGGCATGCACCGCCACACCCAGCATTTTGCACTGTTTTTCAGAAGAAAATTGTTCTGTTCTTGGCCCATAGAGCCTCTTCACAATAATTCTTTGGTCCTTTTGATGTTTGTTAGTAACTAATCTATAATAGTCTTTTATTTGTGGTGCTCCAGGCTCATAGTGTCCTTTTTATACCTCAGGTTTGGGATCATCGATTCCGCTGAGGGCTCTGGGTGTTCTTAATGGGAGGTGGTATTTGGGGTTAGGTGCTGCTGCTACTGAGCACACACAGGTGTCTTGGTTGCACATAGTTTCTGGAAATGTCTAGTGAAATGAGAAAATAACTTAAACAAATCATGAGTTCAGATCCACATTCTCAGCCCAACATCAAGTCTAGAAAACTCTTCACCTTTTTATATTGCATCTGTTTTCCACCTGCTCTTTCTCATTTTCGCCCCCCCCCCTCCCTCCCTGTCCTTCTTTTTGAAATAGAGTTTCCCTGTGCAACAGCTCTGGCTGTTCTGGAACTCACTTTGTAGACCAGGCTGGCCTCAAACTCACAGTGATCAGCTTGCCTCTGGTGATATTAAAGGCGTGTGCAACTATGCCCTGCCTGTTTTCTTCTCTTAAATGGGAAATTTGGTTTCCAGTGACATCAACATAACTAATTCTTTTTCTTTGTTCTGCAATAAAGTAATATATGTATAACACTCCCAGAATAAACTGAGTCACTACTGCCACACATTATATAGTTACTGAAATTTGCTAAGCTTTTTTAAATAATTCTTTTTGTCCTTAAGATATGTCGCATTTAGTCATTTGTCTATTTAGAAACTTAAATAATTCTGATCTGTAATTGTTAAACTAAATCAGTACACAATTGGGCTTGTTGAATTCTGACTTTTGAATATTAGAGATTGCACTTATCTACTCCAAATTTTGTTTGATAATTAGAAAAAAGATATGTTATTAGAGGAGTCAAGCTAGAAAACAATATGTAGGTTGGAAAAAAAAATCTAATTCCTACCTCTGGGCCTTCCCTCCTAGCAATCCTCCCATCTTTACCTCCAATGGTGCTGGGCTAAGTTTATTGCAGTGTGGTATAAAATTACCTTCTGGCTATGCAGACACATGAAATATAAACAAATTTTATGCTTAGATTTAGGTTATATCCCCAAGACATTCCATTATATGTATTCAAACATTTCAAAATCTGAAGAAAAAAATCCAAATTCAAAACACTTCTCTCCTAAGCATTTCAGTTAAGGAATATTCTACTCATGGGTACTACCTTGAGTTTTGTGGACTGTAGAGTCCATTAATAAAGTATGAAGGTATAGGCAATATGCAAGTGAATGGTTATGGCTGAGTTCCAGTGAAAATAGGCATTCTCCCCTAAATCAAACCTAAACCTGAAAAAACAAAACAAAACAACCATAGCAACAACAACAACAACAAATCCCTAAAGCCTTGACTATCATTCCTGGCCATTCTTCTCCTCTCCTCTACATCAGGCACACTAAATGCTCCCCAGGTCCTCAGTTCCAGCTCACTACATCCTAAGCTGGTTTGTGTCTTTCAAGTTCATGCGTTCAACCCAGAGGATGTTTGGCTCAGTTCTACCTCCCTTGGTCTCTCTTCAGTATTCAGTAATATCAAGTTCTTCCTCCTAGAGTCACTCTGCCTGTGGTTCCCAACACTCTTCTGGCTTTCTTCTTACTACTGTTCAATTCTCTTTCCTGGTGGCTTTTGCATTAAATGCTAAAGAACCTTAACTCCTCACATCATTAAATGTGGACAGTCCTTCCAGTTGTTTAGCCTTGCTTCTTCTTTCATTCTATATCCTTCCTAGGCTCCTTAATCTACACCTGTGGATTCCATTTAACAATTATCTACTAGACAGTTTTTATTTCTGGTCCAGACATCGCCTGGACTATTCAAACCTTATACTCAACTGGTTACTTGATATATATATCAAGTAACCAGTGTCTTGAATATATCTCCTTAAAATGTTATTTTTATAGGCAAAACTTGACCATTTTATCTTTTAATAGTTGATACCACCAACCATTCTGTCTCAAGAGTTAGAAACACTGTCCTCATCTAATCATCACTTGTCCAGTTACCCTTACACTCTAGAAAGTTTATTCAGTTTTCTTCATCATCTTCATCCCACACATCCATCTACCTGCATTTTGGCCAAACCACTATAAATCTGTCTTTGCTGCAGCCACAGTCTCCAACTGAGCTTTTCTGTCATTCTCAGCTCCTTCTTTCCCCAAGAGTCGATGTGATGATGCCAATTTGTCCTTTCAACATTTTTTTACTCCTTCTTCTGGTCTCCAAGACTGTGAAGAGGATATAGCACTAGTTCACTCATTGTTTCTTCTTCATGATTATTATTGTGTGTGTGGTGTATATGGATGGTGTGTGTGTGTGTGTGTGTGTGTGTGTGTGTGTGTGTGTGTACATGCACTCAGGTGCGCATGTGCTCATGGAGGACAGAGGAAGCCAGAGGAGTGTTGTGCTCTAACACTCTCAACCATATGACTTTGAGACAAGGTCTCTTCCTGAATCTGGAGCTGGCACCCAGAAGGCCCTAGCAATCCTCCCATCTTTACCTCCAATGGTGCTGGGGTAATGGGCATGCATGTAGCCATGTCTATCTTTTTATAGGGACACTAGGGTCCAAGTTCAGGCCCTCATGCTCGCATGGCACTCCTGCCCACTGAGCCATTTCTCTAGCCTCTCAGCTTTCCTTATTACTTCTCCATAGTTCCCTGTTTTTCCAGCTCTTTGCAGTGCCTTGGTGCTGTGCCTCTTCCTGGTACCCTGGGGGTTGTGGCCATTGATCCCCAAGGACAAATGGAGAAGAGGCAGGGACAGGGCAGCAATTCAGATGGCCGTGAGCACTACAGAATGACCTCTGGGAACACTTCAGGGGGATAGCTCAACTTTATTCCATGTGAACAAAGGCTTTATAGCCCTACAGGAGTGGGTGGAGGGTTTTCAGGGTGAATGTAAATCGTTGGCGGGAGCTAGGAGTGCCAGGGATGCTTCATGTACATTTGGCTGCATGGTCCTATCATAAGAAGGGGAATGCAGTACCTAATCATCCTATGGACAGTGAGGTGGGGGAATGGTAACAGGGAATTGTGTCTAAAATCACACTTCAGGTATAGTTAGAGGCATTCCAGGAATCCCAGATGCTGCTGAACGGGTTCTTATCATATGTAACTTCATATGCGACATACCTCAGGTAGAGAGTGTGGGGTCTGGGAACTTCAGATCAGGCAGAGAGGAGGGAGCCCAAGTGGGAAAGGGAGTCTGCCATTTTTTCCTGAGCTTGGGTTTTCCAGTAATGTCAGACTGTGACCTTAGCAGCAGTGTTTCCCTGACATGATGCCCTTGACTTTGACCTTCCCTTCTGCTTAGAAGGGTCTTCTCCCTCAACTGCCCTCTTCTCTGAGTTGCTTATCCTTTACTCAGCTCCTTCAAGAAAGCCTCCCTGGACCTCTTGGGTCAGCTTATCCCATCAATTCAACAATGGCATAGCACTGTATATTTATTTGGCATAAGATTTACTACATTTAAGATGTGTTCATTTTTTTTTTTTTTTGGTTTTTCGAGACAGGGTTTCTCTGTTTAACAGCTCTGGCTGTCCTGGACTCGCTTTGTAGACCAGGCTGGCCTCGAACTCGCAAAGATCCGCCTGCCTCTGCCTCCCAAGTGCTGGGATTAAAGGCGTGCGCCACCACCGCCCGGCTTAAGATGTGTTCATTTTTTGCTAGATTTTTATTTATTTATGATTTTTAAAAACCAAACTATAAGCTCCAAAATGCTGGAATTATATATTATTTTCCTTCCTGTCTTGTTTTGTTTAAGATTTGTTTATTTTTATTTTATGTGTGTGAATGTTTGCCTACATGTAAGTATATATATCATGTGCCTGCCTGGTACCTGTGGGGACTGAAAGAGGGCTTTAGATTCCCTGGAAGTATAATTACAGATGGTTATGAGCCACTGTGGAGGTGCTGGGAACTAAACCCAGGCCCTCTATAAAAAGTAGCAAGTGCTTTTAATTGCTGAGCTACCTCTCAACCCTTGTTTTGTTTTTGAGGAAGGGTTTTACTATGTTGTCCTAGATATTGTGAAACTCTGTGTATAGACCAGGGTGGCCTTGTACTTGTTATCTGACTCCTTCTTTTGACGTTTGAGTACTGGGGTTGCAGGTATTTAGTATCTGCCACCCCCCCCAACCCTCTTCCTTTCGTTCTGATCATTAAGAGCCTAAATTATAATAAGAGATCCAATCAGTATTGGATGTATTAATGAATACATCAATGAACTAAACCACAATAAATATATACACATAACACCCCTTTGGTTCTGAAATAATTTTGGATCATATACTCTGTTGAGAATAAATATTTAAGATGTTCTAAAACTTCTGAATTTTCTTCCCAGAGAAACACTCATGAGTATGTATCCAAAGCTGCCTGAGATTTTAGAAAGTCCATGTGCTCTTTATGGCTACATGGGCATGTACCATTTACTTTTTTTGCTACTGTAACAAATACCTAACATAATCAACTTAAAAGGAAACAAGATTTATTTTGGCTTAGTTTTAGAGGTTTCTGTCTTTGGTTGGTTGCCTCATTGCTTGTGGGCTTGTAGTGAGTACATGATAGTGGGAGCACAAAGATAGGAAGGGGCTGGATTCCCCTACACCTTTTGAGGGCATACCTCCCATGACCTGACTTAAAGGCTCTAGCCTTTAAGTCCACTACTTCTTTTTTTTTTTTAAGATTTATTTATTTTGTATACAGTGTTCTGTCTGCAGGTATATCTGCAGGCCAGAAGAGGGCACCAGATTTCATTATGGATGGTTGTGAGCCACCATGTGGTTGCTGGGAATTGAACTCATGACCTCTGGAAGAGCAGCCAGTGCTCTTAACCGCTGAGCCATCTCTCCAGCCCAGTTCCACTACTTCTAAACCATACCATACTGGACACAAAGCTTGTCTTATATATGGGCCTTTGAGGGAGATTCAGAGGTAAATATTATCAGTACATAATACCAAGTTCTATAACTTCATGGCCATCATAATTTTTCATGGCTCTGTGGTATCCCCACAGTTCAGTTCCAGTTCAGTTCTTGCTCAAGATTCTCTCATTTCCTCTTTTTCTGTTTCAAGTCTATTCTTACAGATCATCTATTTAGTTTACACTTTGTTTCAAAAACTAAACTCCTTTATTGTAAAATATTTTTCTCCAAAATGAACTGTTAAAATTGTCCCCATTGAACCTTGATTCCCTCTGAGTACTTAAATAACACTTTTGTTATGGATTCAGTTGACTCTTATTCTACTGGTTTCTAAGTGGATTTGTCTCTACTTGTCTCATTTGCTGTCCTTCCTTAGTGGTGTTCTTCTAAGGAGGAGATCTGCTTTGAGTTGTGGGAACATAGAGAATGTTTTCCACTCCTGAAAATCATTGTTTTCTCAGCAACTTTTATGTTTCTATACTAAATAGCAGTCAATAATTTTCAGTGATCCTTTCTTTTTTAGGTTTTAAAAATTAATTTTGATAATTTAATAATGTAATACAATGTATTGAGCATATTTACACACTCATTTCTCTGTATTCTTACCCTTCCACTCCTGTAGACCATTTTCTTCTTCCCAACTAGCTTCCCTCCTACTTTTATGTCTTATAGTGTGTGTGTGTGTGTGTGTGTGTGTGTGTGTGTGTGTGTGTGTATAGCTCTTGTGCAGGTACCCAGAGCTGTTGTGTGTTTGTTACATCAGCCACGTCAAATCCAGAAGACAGCATTTCACAGAATGGCCCTCCATCCTTTGCGCCATGTTCCAGGTCTTGGATTCTTTGTGTTGTCTTTTCTATGTTCTTCCCTGGGCATTCGAGAGCCTGATATAGATGTCTCCTTTAAGGCTTGAGCACTCAACAGTCCTTGATTTGGACCTTATGATAACATAAAGTTCATGTTCATGTCTTTTCTTATTCCTGTCCCTACCCTAGATCTTTACTCTTGCATCCCAGCTGAGAGTATGTCTCCAGTGTCTTCCCCATGAGATCAAGAAAAGGCAGAAATGAAGCTCAAGGATTCAGCTCTCTCGGCTATCTCTGTCTCAGCTCCTCAGTGTTTTAACTTGAGTCTCTCTCTCTCTCTGTGTTTGTGTGTGTGTGTTTGTGCATGCATGCATGTATTTTATTTCAGTCAGTTACAGATTTGCTTTTTCATTACTTTTTTTTGGAAGAGATTATGCTTTAAAATGTTGTTTTTATATCCCCCAGTACTCCTAATTATTTGAAATTAGCACATGAATTCCCATTTTAGCTTACCATTTTGATTTCTAGGAAGAGTTATTAAATTTTATAAATATACCTAACTTATCTGAGTCATTTAGCTTTGTTTCCCCCGGCATTTGCTATAGAAACAGCATCTTTTAGCCCTTTTATCTTTGGCCTTATCCTTAATTGTTGTTTACATCCATACTCTTACAGGATGAATTGTTGGATTCAAAAGCACATTTGAGTGGCTATTGGTACTTCTCATCCTGCCAACATGTCTAATCAACTGGCTGAAATCGGTGTACAGGCTGCACAGTAGACCCTTACCTCACCATAAGTATTTTAAAGAAATCACTAGACTGAGATGTGCTGTCTAGGCAACTAGAAAATAATGACCTTAGTTAAATCCACTCACCCTCTTCAGGCTACCTCTCCAGGCCGTCCTCTCAGCCATTTTCAACATAATTTTTGCAGCGTCTTTTTGGTTCTTATCAGAAATTTAACAGAAAATGAGATTCAAGTCCCCTAGCACTGAGCTCTGTTGGTTTTGAAAGTACACATTGTGCATTCAGTAATACACTGCAAAAGCATTGTCATGAATTATTTAGATAAAACTATCCTTGTCACAAGAAAATGAGCAAAGCACATTTTGTTCATTTTCTCCTTATGTGTTGTTATTTCTCTTTGTTGATTTTTTACTTGGCCACATTAAGTGCAAAGATGAGCCTGGTGTCAGTACTGCAAAGCCTCCCTTCTGTTGCCCAGGCATGGATTCTTTTAAAGCATAATTAGGTTATTTTCTGTCCTTGCTTAAAATTCATTATTCTTCAGCATGAGTCTGGTAGTAGAGCAGAGCAGGCACAAACATAAGACATGTATAATTGAAGGTTAGTTTATAAGTAACTCATATTCTGTTTTTTCTCTTTGGTCTCTCTGGGGTGGGACAGTAGATTCTACAAAGTGGAAATGGGATGAAAGCAAAAATTCCAAAGATACCCCAAGAAAAAGTATGACTGAGACTGGGCATGGTGGTGCATGCTTGTAATCCTAGCATTTGGGATTGAGGCAGGAGACATAGTCAGTTTGAGGCCAGCCAGGCATACAAAGTAAGTTTAAGGCCATTGTGAGTACATTCAAAGAGCCTCTGTGTCAAAGAACCAAGGGCCAGGACATAGCTCACTGATGGGGCGCTTGCCGAGCATGCATGGTGCACTGGGTTGTATCTCTAGCACCTCAAGGAAAACTGGCTGAAAACATTTCTGCTTTACCTATTACTTTGCTAATTTTCTTTAAATTCCAAAGTGAGAGTAAATTTTGTTTCAAAATGGCTGGAGGAAAGATAGCTCAGAAATTAAGAGTGCTTGCTACTTTTCCTGGAGGACCTGAGTTTGATTCCCAGCATCTATTTACAGTGGCTCACAACAGTGTGTAACTCCAGCTCCAGGGAATTTAACACCCTTTTCTGGTCTCCCAGGGCACCTGTGCAAACACACACACACACACACACACACACACACACACACACACACTCAAATATAAATAAAATAAATCTTTTAAAAGGGAGGAGGGGCAGAAAACTGATTCTAAACTCCATCACATAACCTGTTGTTGAAACCATAATCCTTAGATTCTTCTACTTGATTAAAGTTTAATAGCCTATCACTCAGCAGTAAACATTTGTATCAACCTTGCCTTATTATCCTTTAGTATTTGAGATTAAGTTGTAAATTTGATTCTCATAACCCTCAGCATGTCAGTGTGTGTTCTTTCTTTCTTTCTTTTGCATGAATATGTGAGCAGGTGTATATGTATATGTGGTGCAGGTACATGGGTGTGCACATACATGTAAAGTTCAAGTAACAATGTTGACTTTTGTTACTTAGGCACTGTCCACCTGTTTTTGAAGACAGGGCCTCTTTTTATCCTACACTTGCCAAATGTGCTATTCTGGCTGGCAAGGCCCAGTGATTTTCATGTCTCCCTATGCTCAGCTCAGGGATCACAAGTGTAGATCAGCACACAAGGCTTGGCTTCTGGTAATGGAACCTGACTCCTTGTGTTTAGAAGGCAAGTGCTTTACCAGCTGAGCTCTCTCCCCAGTCCTTCAGTTTGTATTCTCTAACAAGGACACTGATGAAAAATCAAAGTTCATCTAACATATACCAGCACTGATTCATTTCTCCCAGCCAATCAGAGACCTAATCAGTTATCCCCTATTGGTCCAGGAGTGTCCTTCCTTAGTGGGCAGGGCACTACATTTTCCTTTGTGGTCCAGAATCCAATGCAGAGTCACTTATGACACCTAGTCTTCCTGTCTCTAGATTCACCCCTCAGGGTACACAATTGCTCAGTGTATTCTTGTCTTTTATTTCTTGATGGTTTTGAGAAGGGCAGGCTAGTTACTTTGCTACCTTACTTTTTTTTTTTTTTTTTGGTTTTTTTCAAGACAGGGTTTCTCTGTGTAGCCCTGGCTGTCCTGAACTCACTTTGTAGACCAGGCTGGCCTCAAACTCACAAAGATCCACCTGCCTCTGCCTCCCGAGTGCTGGGATTAAAGGCGTGTGCTACCACCGCCTGGCTTGCTACCTTACTTTTAACTCAGTCCACACCAGGCCAAGTGAACTATCACAGGTGATCTCCCATAAGAGGTGATCTCTTTAATGCCTGCTTGTCATCCAATTAGAAGAAATGATTGACATTTCAGAACAGGATGGCATGGATATTAAAATGGAATAAATGAAACACATTTTTACAG
Source organism: Lophiomys imhausi (assembly GCA_907164525.1). NCBI lineage: Eukaryota > Metazoa > Chordata > Mammalia > Rodentia > Muridae > Lophiomys > Lophiomys imhausi. The sequence continues at coordinate 673,950 of CAJQZJ010001265.1, forward strand.
TGTTGCATCAGCTCTCATTGGGAAGGGAAGTTTATCCTGTATAGAAGTTACCACATCAAAGGGAAAAGAAGTCTATTTCTTTCAGTAGCACAGACCTAAAAATAAATCACAAGAAAAATCAAGCAAATATACCTTTGCTTTACATTTTAGTCCCATTAAATATCTTGGGTTCCCATTATCAGTCGATAAAAGTAAAAATCATTCCCCAAATCACCCCCAAACAAAGAGCATTTTACCTCGCATGAAGCAAAACCACATCTACAAACACAAATCACAAGTGTGCCAGTGGAAAATGGAGAAGTGGTGAATAACAGACCTATGAGGCCTGACAGGCAGAGAATGATATCCACTAGAAACAAGGCAGTTCATTGCACAACCCCTCCCCCTCCAAGAAGCCATGCATTGGAAGTGACTATTGGGAGGTATGTAGAAGAAACCACTAGATTTCCAGCCTATAATTTCATCCCATTCCCTGAAATTACTGTGCTTTTTGCTGTTTGTTTAAAGCATTTAATAAACCTATTATAATTGTGTGTATGTGTACCTGTGTGTTGGGGGTGCACGTGTCGCACAACAATTGTTTGGAGATCATAGGATAAGTTGTGGAGTTGGTTCCTTCCTTACACCTTTATGTAGGTTCTAGGGGTCAAACTCAGGTTGCCAGGTATGGATGACAAATGCTTAGTATTTTGGGGGATACATTCTTGTTGTGTAGTCCTTCTAGTATCAAATTCTTGATCCTCCTGTCTTAGTCTCCTGAGCATTGTTACCACCAACTTATGCCACCATGTCTAGCTGCAAATGATGAGTCCGTCTTTATGTATGTATGTATTTATTTATTTATTTTACGTGTATGAGTGTTTTGCCTGCATATCATATGTACCTCATGTGTGCTTGATGCCCACAGAGGTTAGAGGGGACATCAAAATTTCTGGAACTGGAATCATTGGAGGTTGTGAGCTACCATGCAGGTGCTGGGAACTAAACCCTGGCCCTTGGCAAAAGCAGTAATTAAGGCTCTTTGTGTGTACAGGCTTTTCCTCCCAGTCTCAAGCTCCCAGAAATAAGACTCTGAGACTCGAAATACATCTACAGACACCTTACCCATAAGCTTTGGCTTGCTCCCTGATAGCACAGAACTTAATATCCCATGTATTCTAATCTAAGTTCTGCCATGTGGCAAGTTACCTCTGCTCAGTGTGCATGAGCGTGTCCTCCTTACATCTTCCCCTGTGACCATGTCTGTGCCTGGCTCTCTCCTGCTAGATGTCACACCTTCTATTTTGCCCTTTCCTATAGGCCACAAGTTTTTTTTTTTTTTTTTTTATTGACAGGTAATGTATCCATACAGTACACAAGATATTCCTTCTATAGCTCTTAACTGCTGAGCCATCTCTCTAGCTTCAGGATTCCTCTTTTTTTTTTTTAATGTAAATCAATCAAGGCATGTAGGAATCTCTCACAAAAACCCAAATGCAGAGTTTATTAGGAAAACTTTTTTATTGGATATGATTTATTTGTTTTTGACAATTCCATACACATATAGAACATATTGTGGTCATAACCACATATTCATTACTCCCTTAAGCCCTCTCTCATTCTTGCTGACTCCAGTTACCTTAACTAGTTCTCCCCTCCCCACCCCCAGGTTGACTCCCTTCTCCTCCTTTACTGTACCAAGGAAAATTCACATAAACAGAGAGATAGCCGGAGTGGTCTTACCTTTCATCACAACACAGCTTAGGCAGTGTAGAGATGGGCTGTGTGGCCCTGTGCCAGTGTGTGAGTGCCAATGCAGAGACTCGATGATTTGATTTATATTTATAGCATGGGGGAGGGGAGCAGAGAATTATAAGAGGATGCTGCCCTGTTTAAAAATGGACACTAGGCACTCAGCAGTTGTTCTTGCTCTCTGAGAAGTCATGGAAAGGGTGCATCAGGATCAGCCCCTTCTCAGAACTTGGAGACTCGTTAATGAAGTCCTCTGTGTTATTTTTAACTGGCATGGAATTCCACTAGGTTTTATGTGTTTGTTCTCAACTGTGGGGTCAAACCAAATCTCATACAGCTATTCAAGTGGGGAAAGACATGCCGACCATTGAAAAGTCATAGAAGGCTTCTGTGGTAAGGTCAGTCTGTACCTTTAGTAGAAAATGAACTTTGTACCCTTCTTCAACACTATCTACTTCCCACTCCTTGGGCATTAATTAGGTCCTGTCCTTATCCCTCTAGGATAGCCAAGTTGCCCTTCCTTGGTTTATGAATTTCTCAGGATCATGGAGGTTTCCATTTTACAGCAATTTCATGAATGACCTCTAGGGAAGAAAGATGTGTGTATGTGTGTGTGTGTACCATGGTAGTCAGGGTCCAAATCCATGTCTACTCAGGTGTCTTCAAAAGTAATTCAGACTGTTTATCCATCAGGGTCAAATCAAGCATAAATTAGAAGAGTAAGGATGTCCTAGTTCTTTTCATATGTGTGTTCATGGAAAAAAAAAAAGAAATGTATACTACCCCTTTCATTCTCTATGTTGCACTGATTCCTGAATGACATAGAAGCTTAGCCACTGAAGGGGGGCGGGGGCATGACTGCAATTTAAAATAACCAAAATCACAGAGAAGAACTTTGCTTAAGCGTGGCAAAAGTCTATGAAAATAGCTCTGCAAACCAGGCTCGACTCGAACTCACAGAGATCTAAACTTGCCTCTACCTGCCCCTCTTCAAGTCTTCAAGTGCTGGGACTAAAGGCATGTGCCACCACTGCCTGGTCGATGATGTTTTTTTTTTTTTTGTGAATTAGAAGAATTTCTTGCCAGGTATTCTAGTGGCTTACGGAAGCGTTGATATTGTGATTCCATGTGGGACATAAATATATCAATATTTCCATAAGAGGTGCTTTCTTAAAACGTGGTCAAATCACAGGAGTATGTAGACCAAATACAAAACTGAGTTTGCAATTATGATATTGCATCTGATTCATAGGGAGGCCCCACAATATTCTGATGCTACATAGTCTGAACTCAATGAATATAGTGAGAAGGTACTGGATCTTAGCCTCAGGGAAGTATGTACAGCTTGGACCACTGAAGTTCACAGTGTTGCACAGGACATCCCACATTGTGGATTAGCAACAGTTTTTTTTTTATTATTCTAAATAGAGCTGCCATTTTTAATGGCAGATGATTTTATAAGTGAACCTTCCTGTTTTCAGGTTTAATGACTTGTAGGTAAGGCCTGGAGTTTTGGTAAAGCAGTGGTCAAGACCGTCTCTAGGTGTCACAGGTATTCCGCAAGATGTTATGGTCTTTTCTTAGTAGGAAATGCCATTTCAGTTTCTATGAAATGTGCTGAGGCTTAAACTCACCCTCTGGGAATCTAAGTCAGAGAAGACCTGTTGCAAGATGGAGTTTGCTCAGAATCGTGACTTTTCTTTTGATGAGCTCATCTGTGTCCACTGGGGCCCGATGAAATTGGATAGTAGTGGTCACTTAGCAGTGAAGAAAGTCCTGTAGTACCAAAGACCTCAAAATGTGCTGTGGTAGGTTCTTGACTAGCAGAACTTTTAGTTTCCAGTCACCTCAAGCTGGTCATATATGTCTGAGATTCCACTGGGTTTGGCAGTGATGAGGAGTTCCAGGGGAAAATTGGTGGTCCTGCTGCCTGGTGCTTCCAACCTTCCTGCTCCAGTACCTGCAGTAGGTACTCAAAGACTACTACTTATCAGATTGCCTAGCACTGTAGAGCTTTATCACCAGTATATGAAGGGAACAGACATGTGTTAAGCTGTACATGAACATGCAAGTGTGCACATGTGTGTGTAAAGGTTATACAGCTAAAAAGGGGATGATGAAAGTGGAAGAAGAGATCTCAGTGGGGCTGTGTGGAAATATGTCTGGCATGAAAGCTTAAAAGGTACTATCTGGGGGAGAGAGAAGACCATCAAGGGAAAGCAAGGGATGGGGGAAGTTAGTGAGGGAAGGAGACAGTAAGGACAGAGGTTGATGCTATCTGCATGAATGAAAATGCTATAAGGAACACATTGCTTTGCAGGCGGACTTAAAATTTCATTAAATGAACAAATGTGGCGAGACTTGCAGTGGTTCTCAACCTTCCTAATGAGTTCCTCATGTTGTGGTGACCCCCAACAAGAAAGTTATTTTTGTTGATACTTCATAATTGTAATTTGCTACTTTTTATTTTGGGTGCCAAAGGGGTCATGACCCACAGGTTGAGAACTGCTGGTCGAGAGATAGCTCAGAGGTTAAGAGTACTGGCTGACTTTCCAGAGGACCTGGGTTTGATTCCCAGCACCCACATGGCTGCTCATAGCCTCTGTAGCTCCAGTTCCAAGAGATCTGATGCCCTCTTCTGGCCTTTTCATGCACATACATGAGTATACCACATATATGTACAGAAAACACACATCCATGTTAAATATACATGGACATGTATATATTTATTTATATGCAATTCTGAGTATCTAACTCAGGACCCTGCTTAGGTTATGGAGGCATACTACCACTTCTTAAGCCCTAATTTAATTACTTTATAGTGGAACATTGGAAAATAACAATGACCGGTATCTTTGCAAAATCTTTAGTCACCATTAGGTGACAACATTAAGAACTACATTTCCGTGTCTTTCTTTACAGGTTCATCCAAGACTGGTTTTCAGAAAGGAAGCAGGTGGCCAGAGTGGATTTCTCGACAGTGTTACCACGCTCCATTTCTCTTTATATCTTTTCTCTTTTGAATCCGAAAGACTTGTGTGCAGCTGCTCAAGTCAGCTGGCCCTGGAAGTTTCTAACGGAACAGGTTTCCTCCTATCCACTCCTCTCACTTCCTAGTAATGGGACACAGAAGCAGCCACAATCTGTAATGGGTCAATCTGGGTGGCTCTCTTCCCTGAAATAAAAATGGAGGGAGCCTGGAACATAGTTAAGTGCCCCTCAGGGGACAGAGTGGTGGGCTGGGGAGAAGCTGGCTCAGTGGGTAAAGGGCTCAGTGGGTAAAGGGCTCAGTGGGTAAAGGAGCTTGCTGTACATGTGTGAAGATGTGAGTTTAATCCCCAGAACAGCTGGGCATGGCAGCACACATCCATAATCCCTGTGCTCCTCCAGCAAGATTGGGGATGGAGACAGGGTGCTGAACAAGAGAGTCCTTGTCTCAAACATTGTGGAAAGTAAAGGCCAACTCCCAAAGCTGTCTTCTGACCTCCACTGGCACACTCATACACATGGATATACACTACACTATACTACACACACACACACACATACACACACACACACACACACACACACACACACACACACACACACACATACACACACACACACACACACAGATACACAGAGAAATCCTGTCTCAAAAAGAGAAAGAGAGAGAGAGATCTAAAAATGGAGATAAATGAAATTCAGTAACTTATTTTTTATTTGGAAGATTTTGTTTTGTTCTCTCTAGTTTTCATACAGGGAATCAAACCCAAGGCCTCCCACATGTTAGGTCAGCACTCTACCATTTTCCTAAATCCCAGCCCCAGTAACATTTTATAATTATGGCTATATACCATTACAATAATTTATTTTCTTTTATCATGCTTGTGATTTATTCAATGTGAGTATTTAAAAAACATTTCATCAACTGATGTTTGCTGTTCTTTTTTTTTTTTTTTGAGACAGGGTTTCTCTGTGTATCCCTGGCTGTCCTGGACTCACTTTGTAGACCAGGGTGGCCTTGAACTCATAGATATCCACCTGCCTCTGCCTCCCCATTGCTGGGATTAAAGGCATGTGCAACCATGCCCGGCAGTTACAGACAGCTGTGAACTGCCATGTGGGTGCTGGGATTTGAACCCAGGTCATTTGGAAGAACAGCCAGTGCTCTTAACCTCTGAGCCATCTATCCAGCTCCAAGTTTGCTATTCTTTATGAAAAAAAATGTTTTGAGCTTTGTTTTTTATATGTTATTATTTATTCATGAAAACTAAATTCTGGAAAATTGGTATATATAGCTTCTACTGAATCCTTGACTGATATCGGTTGGGGAATATAACAGCATCTAAAATCAACATCTACCATTGCTTCTACCTCTGGTCTAGGTGTCTCTCCATTGTCTTTTTGGAGTTAATTATGTGATGACAGGCATGCTCAGTTGTAGTTCATGTTTTCCTCCTGGATACTGCGCATGTCCAGGGTTGACTGTGTCCAGATATTCATTTCAAAGACTAGATGGTGCTCAGTGAGGGCCTCAAGCAAAAGCTAGACAATGGCTCTTAGTTTATGGACTGTTGCTAGGCTCCTCAGGCTCAGACACATTGACTTAACCCATTGTTTTTAGTTCTATTTATTTTTACTTTTGGCTTTTCTCTAAAGAGAATATACTGGTAGTACTTTCTTTGTTTGTCATTTGGCAGTCTTTGATTTTTTTTATATTGTTTTGGTTTTTAGGGTACAGAGAAATGTGCCTAGGACCTCATATATGCTAAGCAAGTGCTCTGCTTCTGAGCTGTAATCTGGTGCACAAGCTTGGATTGATTTGAACTATGCATGCATGTAGTGGGGTTCCAGTGCTTATGTGGTGGTAGAACCTCAGGGGTTGATCTTCACCTTCTACCTTGTTTTAGACATGGTCTTATTCTATTTACTGCTGTGCCCTCCTGTGAGGTTCAGGGACTCTCAGTCTCCTTGTAGGAACACTGACATTACAGATGTGCAAATGTATCAACTTTACATGGTGTCCTAGTTAGGGTTATTATTTGCTATGATAAAACACCATGACCAAAATCAAGTTGGGGAGGAAAGGGTTTGTTTGACTTACACTTCCACATTGTAGTCCATCACTAAAGGTAGTCAGTACAGGAACTCAATCAGCGTGAAATGTGGAAGAAGGACCTGATCCAGAGCATGGACGGGAGCTGCATACTGCCTTGCTTCCTATGGCTTGCTCAGCCTGCTTTCTTACAGAACCCGTAACCACCAGCCCAGGAATGGCATCATCCACCATGGGCTGGGCCCTATGCGATCATTAATTAAGAAATTGCCCTACAGCCAGATCTTATGGAGGCATTTTATCAATTGAGGTTCCCTCCTTTCAGATGGCTCTAGCCTGTGTCAAGCTGACATAAAACTAGCCAGCACACATACATTCTTCGAATCAAAACTCAGGTTTTCATGCTTGTATAGGAAGCACTTTATTCACTAAGCCCAAGTATTGACGTAGAAGTAATTAAATTAAATTATTTACTAGTATTTAGATTATCATTAATTGGACAGTGGTGTTAACTGTCCTTAACCTGACATTATAAATAAACACATAGACACTACGTGGATTTTATCAAGCCTACCTTGGTTTGTGCAATCTCAGCCCATCTGAACTTGTTTATAATTCTGTTCCCTAAATATGGCCCCATATATACATACATCTGCTGGACTATTATTCTCCACTATTATTACTCTGGACCACATGGAATGAGGTTCTTTTCTCAAACCCATAGTGTGTGTCCTCCTTCCTGCTCCTCTGGCAGCTTCTCTTCTTCTACCCAAGATCCTCTCTACTTCAAAAGTCTGTGCACCTTAATCCCCCAGTCTCAGGCCTCAGCATCTATTCAACCAATCAGAGACAATGGTTAGCAAGCAAAGTAACAGATGCAAGCAGGCCTCTGGGACAAATTAATTAACATTTACAATACATAACATCACCCCATCATATTGATGTTTAGCCAAAGTGTTTAATCTATTTATACTAATGTAAATTCTGATATATTTGGGTTGAAACCCATAATCTTCCTAGTTTTATTTATTTTTAATAAATTTATTTTTTGAGATAAGGTCTCATGAATTTCAAGCTGCCTAGAACTTGTGCTATAGCAGAGGAGGACTGAATTTCAGATTATACTTCCTCCACCTCCTGAGTGTTAGAATGCTTCTGTTGAGTTTTCATTTCTCTCTCATGTTTTCTTCTTCTTCTACTCAGGTCTTCCTTTGGACTGTGTAAATATTTTTATTGTTCACTTCAAAGTTTTAAATATTTTTTCATAATTATCAGAGATTGTAGTATGCCTTTGTATTATCTGATCATCCTGAAGACAACACAAGGATCTCAGATCCTTTGAACTGTTTTTTACTCCTTATTAAACTGTTTTTGTGTTTTTCTTGTCATGTATTTTTATTACCTGCATATACATATATAATAAATGTATTGTTGTCTTTGAGTACCTGTAGTGTATTAGATTTGGTCCATACCTCTTCCTCTGTAATAGCAAAATCTACAGCTGTCCAAGACCTTAATATAAAATGATATCTCTACATGTAATCAATCTTCTTGGATACTTTAAATTTTTCATTATTATTGTCATTTTGCTTTTTTGGTTTTTGCTTTTTTGTGACAGGATTTCTCATGCAGCCCTGGGCATCCTGGAACTTGCTCTATACACCAGACTGGCCTCAAACTCACAGAGATCTGCTTGCTTCTGCCTCCTGAGTGCTGGGATTAGAGGCATGTGCCATCCCCACCTGGCACATTATTATGTTTTAAGATTTATTTTTATGACATATAATTACATGTATGTATTTGTACATACATGTATGGGTGTGCCTCCTGAGAGATGGGTTTATAACACACATCCCCAAACCTGGCTCCATAGTCTGTTATGTGAATCTTCTATCATTTTGGTTTTCAGTGTTTAAGTCTGACTTTTCTTCTGATGTGTCTTTTATAGTTTTCTGTCTCTTCATCTGAATCCTAATGTGCTCTTGTCTGTTTATTGAATTTTAAAATTAAGTTATTTTATGTTCCAGGCCTAGAACGTTAATTTGATTCTATTACCAAATTTTTCCACTTGGCCTCTTAATATTCCTGGACATATTAATTATAGGATTTTTTTGTTTAGAGTTTATGTCTCATAATAACATTTGGCTCATCTTTGGGACTCTCTATAGTTACTAATTATTGAAAAACAAACAAACAGAATTCCTGTCTGAGTACTCAAATTTTTTTTTTGGTTGAGTGCAAGTATTGGGTATAAAACGCTGATGTCATCATTTGGGTCTCTAGATGATGTCATCTTCCTCCAGAGAGAATTTAGTTTTGCTTCTAGCATGGGATCATGCTAGGAGCTGATGGTGCAAATCTCATCAAGGAATGAGCCGATTCAAAGCTGGCCTCAGTCCTTGTCATCATTTGTGTAACTCAGTCTTACTCTTCCTGCAGTGGTTCTCAGTTGAAAACCCCATGTGATAACCAGGGCTTTGATTTCATGAGCCTTGAATTTCAGATCGTGTTCTTTCTTCTGTGTGAGAATCCTTGCCTCCTAGAGATCCCGAGTCTTTGAGCCCCAGTCCCATGGATGCTTTTCAGCCTAAGGACATTTTACCTTGAAACTGACAAATGTGGACTGGGGAAATACTCAGTTATAGAATGCTTGCCATTCTTGAGGTCCTGGGTTCAGTCCCCAGCACTATATAATCAAGGTATGGTGGCACACACCTGTAATCCTAGCACTCACCAGACTGAGGGAAGAAGGTCAGAAATTCAATGTCATTCTCAGTTATACTGTATTAAAAATCAAACAACTAGCAAATGCCTCAAAGCCAGTTTGGGTTTGCTTTTGCTTTGAGATCTTGAGGACACAAGGTTTTTACTGAACTTGTAGTTTTAGAATGTGCATACACACAGACATATATAAGGTCTTGCTGTGTTTCCCAGGCTGCTCTAGAACTCTTGGGCAAACTATTATTCCTGAATTCTCATAATCTAGAGTTAAAGTTCACCTCCTACCCAAGCCTCCCCAGATCTGGGACTATAGAGGAATGACTGCATGCTCTTGTGCTTAACTTAATTTTTTTTTATTTTGTCTATATTGTGATTTTAGTGAATCACATGAAATTCACAATTTTTTAAAAAGATTTATTTAATTGTTATGTATACAGTGTTCTGTCTGCAGGCATGCCTGCAGGCGAGAAGATGGCACCAAATTTCATTACAGATGGTTGTGAGCCACCATGTGGTTGCTGGGAATTGAACTCAGGACCTCTGGAAGAGCAACCAGTGGTTTTAACCACTGAGCCATCTCTCCAGCCCCTGAAATTCACAATTTTTAATGTGTCAAAAATTGTTGCAATTTGGCAATATTATATGAGTTCAATAAAAATTCTACACTGGCCAGGCATGGTGGTGCACGCCTTTAATCCTATCACTCAGGAGGCAGAGGCAGGCAGATCTCTGGGAGTTCCAGGCCAGTCTTGTCTACCAAACAAGTCTAGGACAGCCAGGGCATATTACTCAGAGAAACCCTGTCTGGAACCCCCCCCCCCGCCACACACACACACACACACAAAAAAAAAAAGGTCTATTCTGTGGGAGAGTTAGTCTGAAGCAAATTATTATACCTGAATTCTCATAATCTAGAGTTAAAGTAACAAAATGCTATAGGAATGCAGGATAAGTGTCACAATATGGTGTGTGTGTGTGTGTGTGTGTGTATATTATATTCACCAGTAAAATTTTTCATATGGAATAAAATATATTTTATACTTTTTTCAGACTGAAGCTTAGACATTAAGTCAACAATGCTAGAAATGTCAATCTACCAAAAAGTAATATGTGTGTGCCTGAAACTATTACTGTTAGGAAACTATCCCTTAGAAACTTGTCACCCATCTTTCTCTTTTTCTTTCCTGAAGGATTGCTTATGGATGCCCAAATGCACTAAGTTTGGATGGTTTCTGCCCTATACTCCAACACAGAATGAGTATGGAGCTTGGAAACACCACTACATTGCTTGTGTGTCCAGCTTGGATTGGCTAACACCCAGGGAAGCTGCTGCTGTTTATGGAACACTGAATGAACCCAAAACAGAGGATGAGGATCTCCAGGAGAGGCAAAGAGAAAAGTGTCTGAGAAAAATAATTTGGGAGAAGATTGCATTCCGCAAGAGTAAGTAGTATTATAAAGCTTTCTATCCTATCCAGAATCTGAACAAATGGGTTCATGTACAGATTCCCATGTAGGAGAGCTTGTGGGGCTACTCATCAACATATGCTCACGGTTAGCTCTTTCCCCCCCACCCCTTTATTATGAACTTCCAGTTAATTGGTATTAGAAAAAAAGATTTCAGGTGAAATATCTAAGGTCAAACATTTGCTTCCACAGCTGTGTACTTCCTCTCAGGTTTGTAAGAGCATGAACAAGGAAGGGGTCTTGTAAAATGTCTCACTCGCTGACATACTTGTCATATTAGTCCGAGGACCTGAGTTAAAATTGCCAGTGTCCACAGAGTGGGAAAAATCTGAGCTAGGTTGCATGTGCTTTGTAATCCCAATTCTAGGGAGGAAGCGACAGGAAGATCCTCGGGGCTGCCTGACCAGCTAGTGTAGCTGAGTCAACCTCTAGCCTTCACCTGTGTGCTCAAACCCACACATCTGTGCACACACTTATACACATACATATGGCCTCTCCCAGTCCCCTCTCCCCACTCACACATAAAAGGAGGAGGAAGTGCAAACACAGGGAAAAAAATTAAGAAGTAAATTCAGGACAGAAGAATTGGAGCTGGTGTAAAAGAGTGAACATGGGATGAGAGCAACAAGAGCAATTTCTTTGGAAAAAGCAAGAAAACAATAGGGATGAGGCCATGTGTTCAGGGAAGCCTCTGATGTGCACAATGTCCTTAAAATATGCTGTCAACTGACTTGTGTTTGCTCCTTTCTTTTCCCTTAAACTTTCCTGGTAAGACTGAAACTTCCCAGCGACATTACCTCCAGCCAAGGACAGAAAGGGATGATAATCTATGGATTGATTATCTGGTCCTCACCAGAAGAATTTCTTGTTCTATGAACTTTGGTGATTGACCCAAAATAACAGATAGCAAATAAGAAATCCTATCGGAATATGCACAGTGGCTTTATTTATTGTCATTTGGAATATTGCCCTGGCACAGCTTTCTGTTTGGTGCCTTGATCTAGTCCGCTTGGCTCCGGAAAGTATGAAGTAAACAGGAAGCCTGTTGCTGTTTGTTTTTCAGAGGAGATTTTCAAAGCTCGGCCTCCTTGGCTGAGTGGAACACACTGCTCCAGGCTCCTAAAATGCACAAGTGTGCCAGGTGGTCCTCAGCATCGGAGAGATGGAGCAGGGTTCTATGAAGTATTGGAGAGACGGTTTGTTCAGGCATCTTTAGACCCTTTGCCCAAGCGGTGAGCAAACTTCTACCTACCAGGGACTCAGGACTTTCCTGTGTCACTAAGAATTCATTATAGAATTATTTAGGCGACATAAGGATCTTCAGTAATTTTATAGTTCATATTCTATGAAATGTCAGAGAAGAATTAATGATTTAATGTTCAAAAGTGGCAGTCTTTCAGTGCTTTCTGGAGAGGAAAATATATCCTGATCAGAACATGTTTAATATATGTTTAATCCTATGGTAAAGTTATATTGTGGATACCAAACATTTTTTAAAAAGCTGTTGAGCAAAAATGATGTTTCCCTACATTTTTATGCAGTAAAAGTAACCACAGAGTGTCTTTGTTAGCCATCTTTACATTGTCCTAATGAATGTTTGACATAAATAAATTTATAAGGAAGAAAGGCATGTTTTAGCTTGTGGCTTCATGACCACTTGGTTCCACTGCTTTGAACGTGCAGTGCACAGAGCATCATCGTGGAAGCATATGATACAGAGAGGCTTATTCACTTTATGGTGCTTAGGAAGCAAAGAGGAAAAGGTCCCAATATTCCCTTTAAGAGTACACTCCAGATGACCCAACTTCCTTCTGTTAGGCTCACCTCCTCAATTCCCCCCAGGTCCCAATAGCACCATGGACTAGTGACTGAACCTTTAATACCCAAAGAAAACTATAGATCCAAATTATAGTAGCATACAAGCAGTTTTGAACAAAACTCCCATTTATACTTGTGAATCCAAACACAATACTCTGGCTATTTTCAGTGACCCACGTCATAGTATGTTATGACAGTGCCAGGGTTCAGTTCTTCATCTATCCACCTGTCCTAGCTGATGTTTGTAACTTTCACAACTTTTATAGCTGCTTTAAAACGAAGGGAAAAAAAGGTTTGCTTTGTTTTTCACTTTGGATTCTACACTTACATTTCAGATGAAGACACTAAAGACAGGTGACACAACTCACCTAAGTGTCATAATATAAACACTGGAACCTAACTCCTCACATTCTAACACTGCTTCAGCGTCACCGCTGACATCACATGCAGATCTGTGTCTGAACATTTACGAGTGTGATTATGTTTTACTCATGGAAGGCACATAAAGAATTTTAAGAAGCATAGGGCATCTCTTGTCCTTGGTAATGTGGAGATGGGACTGTGGAGAGAATGGAGACATTACTCAGGAACCCCTAAAGGCCAGGAGTGAATTAGGAATTGCTAGGCTACCCCTTTTAAAATACAGTTTTGAACCTTTAGGTATATCATCGTATGTACTTTAAGTGCCTATTAAAGATAACTGAATGTCAGGAAGCTGTTCCTGCATTCCTCATGTGGAAACAGAGAGACCAGTGGGGCAGATTTGGTGCTACCCAACTGGGGACCCCCTATTTATTGCTATTCTTCAGATTGCTGGGAGGGGCTAAGAACTCAGAGACAGTGGCCTTCTGCTCTCCAGTGGTGTTCAGAGGATATTGACACCTATCAAAAGTCATGTCAACAGAACACTAGGATTTCATCCATCCTCTTGTCCTCTACAGAAGCAATCTGTCTGGAAGTCACTCCTGCCCTTTAATATTAAAGAAAAATCATCATGGGGTTGATAGCACTGACGACAACTCTTCCTGTGCTTTGCAGCCACATGTCATGCTAATATCATCTCGGATTCCCGCGTATGAGGTACCGCTGTGCTGGGAGGCCTGTCTTTACTGAATGGCTTTTTTTTTTTTTTTCATCTAGAGTAGTCTTTTGGCTGCCATGTGTGTGAAAATGATTCATTTCCTGAAAGGAAAATTATCTAATCAAGTTAACATTTACAGACCCCATACAGTTTTTAAAATTGGAAGCAATAAAGATAAAAGTAATCAAACTTATTTTGAAAAAGCTTTAGAGGACCGAATTGCTGTACATTCAGTTGGTGTCAAAACAAACCCACTGGATTGAATTCGTTGTACTTAAAAAAATAACTAGAGTGATGATTAAAAATATTTAAGGCTCTTCCAGAATTCACTAGAAGTGTAATAATATTATGTGACCAATAGTTTCCAAAAGTGTGTTAGAAGTACCACTTTATGTTCTATATAAAAATGATGCCATTTGGGTCTGGAGAGATGGCTCAGTGGTTAAGAACAGTGGATGCTCTTCCAGAGAAACCAGGTTCAATTCCCAGAACCCCCTTATGGCAACTTGCAATTGTAATTCCAGTTCCAGGGGATCTGTCCCCCTCACGTAGAGATACATGCAGGCAAAACTCTAAGGCATATAAAATAAATAAGTAAAGAAATAAGTATTTTAAAAATGGTGCCATTTAATTAAAATATGTTCCTCATAAAATGAAATTTTATAGCTGTGTAGAGTAATGCTTACCTGTAATCTAAACACTTAGGAGACTGAAACAGGAGGATAGATGCAAGTTTGAGGCCAACTTGGATCATGTAGGGAGTATCAGTTAAGGTAGGACTATGTAGTGAGACTCTCTCAAAATATTAAAATAAATAAAATGAAATGAAGTTATATATTTTAATTTTGTTTAAGAAGGCCATTGCAAAGTGGTATTAATTCAGTTTTATTGTTTTTAATAAGTTGTATATAAGTCTGTATAGTGTGTACAAAGATAGAGAGGGTGGGAGAAAATAATCTAACTTGTTAGTATTATTTATCTGCATGATAAGTTTTCAAATGAACCTCATATCTCCCTCATAATTAGAGAAGAAATAAAGAAGCTACCGGGAGAGGTTTAATTTCTTCCTTCTGTAATATCTACTTCTGAAGCAGTTCTTTAGCAAGGATAGCGTATTGCATATCGTCTTGGCTCTCTGGCTGGTTCTAAAGCTCACACACACTGAGCCGTTCGGCTGCCGTCCGGTCTCACTTCTAGATGGTGATGGAGAGCGTTAAAGCGGGCGTCGTGACTGTCCTGTACGAACACAGCGGAGTGACGCCAGAGGGACTACTTCATCTCACGGCCAGAGCACTGCACGGGCGCAAGGCGCGGAGCCTGGGAATATTCAGCGGGGGAAACAGCAGAGAAGTTGACTTACTCCAAGGTTGGTCTGGGGACTGGAGGAGAGCAACCACACAGCTCTGAGGGACGGAAGTGCTTATCCACAAGTGTGACTTTCACGGTGCTTTTAAGTTCTGATTCACTAGGAAGGGTTCGTTTTGTCTTCCTGAAGAAAGCAAAGCAACTTTTGATGATAGTCTTAAATATAGTGACTGAAATAACAGTATAACGGCTACTGTCATGATCCTTTTGAAGTGAGGCTTATTCACGCTCCTGTAAAGCTTTTCCAGCTTGCACAATTGAAACATTGTGTCCAGCAACACCTGTCTTTCTCCCCTAGTCCTGCCTCCTGATTTCCACCAAATCCTTTAAATACATAAGTGAATCCCTTGTTTTGTCTTTTTGTGACTAGCATTTTTCACTTATACTCTCAGGGTCCATACACTGTACCAACTGATTATTTCTCTTTTAAGACCTAGTGCTAATCTATTTATGTGCTCCGGTTTGTTTATCACTCTATCCACTGGTGGTCATTTGGGTTGCTTCTACTTCTTGGCTATCATATTTTGTTCTTGCTTCCACAATTATGGAAATATACTCACAAGTATAATATGGTAGGTTTTTTTTTAACTTAACAAGCTTTTATGATTTTTTTTTGTGATGGGAATTAGATTTCTTTAGTGAATTTGTGGGGGCTTCTGATGGAGTGTCTCTTAAGGGAAATGCAGATCAGCCTGGCATCTGGCATTGCACATGGTCCTGGGCATAAGAGGGAAAGCCCAGAGCAAACTGTAAAGAGCATTTGTGTTGGTATTGCTGTCAGAAGCCCAGATTGTACTGAGGCAAGGTGAAGCCTCACCGCAGCCCCATGAGAGATGCTCAGACAGTGCCCTGATGAGGGGCATGACTCCACAGACCTTGAGATAGTGCTCTGCGGAAGGGCAAGACCTTGAGAGAGCCTGCAAGCTGTGAGTTACCGAAAAAAATCATGAGAGACAGTGCCCTGTTTAAGGATGTGGGTGTGGAGCCTGAGAGAGCCCAGCACAGGAGAACCTAGCACACGAGAGCCTCACCACGAGAGAGACGAAGGTGCGAAGCAATGTGTGCCACCTGCCAGCCCTGAGGCCACACTAATATAGTACCAGTCCTGAGGCAGTGACAGGAGGGCAGACAGAGGCCTCAGGAAATAAACTGAGATCAGCCAACAAGGCAGGAGGCAGAGACTGAGGAAACGTCGCAGAGAATGACTCTTGCCATGAGCCAGCCCAAGAAAGCTGAGAAAAGCTGCAGAAGGCTGAACCTGCCATAAGTAACCTTGGCTGGCAAGAAAGTTTATGAGAACTAGACACTGAGGAGGTCTGTGGCTGGCTGGTGCTACCATGGCAGGAGCAGAGCCACTGAGGTGGGCCAGCAGACAGCAATGGTACTAGGCTTGATCTTGGAGGAAGCTGAGCTAAACTGAAGTAAGACTGCCATAGCAATGCCAGAGCCACAGGATGTCCACTAAGTGTGGACAGACAGCTGACCAGCTGCCCACAGGGACCCATGGCTTGATATCCTTTACAAAAGGGTTGGGTTTGTTGTTACCAGGTGTTTATAGTTATTAATAAATACAGTTTAATAAAATGTACAGTTACAATTTTTCATAACTGTCTTATCAACAGTATACAAGTATATAAAGTTCTCTGTACCATTTACTCATTACAGGATTTTGTTGATGTTTGTTTTCTTTTATACAGTTTTCAATCTCACTGTGTTTTCATTTGCTTAGCCTCTGCTGATGAGTGATGCTGAACATCTGTCATGTGCTTGCTAGCCATTTGTGTATTTTCTTCATGAAAACAACCCCTTTGCTTATTGAATAGTGGGTTGATTTTTTTATAGGTTGAGTTGTAAAACTTCTCTGTATATTATGGGTATTAACTCCTTATCAGATATGTGATTTGCAAGTAGTTTCTCCCCTTCTATAGTGCATTAGTCATTGTTCTATTACTATGAAGGGACACTACAACAAAGGCAACTCTTACAAAATAAAGCATTTAATTGAGAGCATGCTTATGGTTTCAGAGGTTGAGTCCATTATCATCATGGCACGGAGCATGGTAGCAGGCAGGCAGTTATGGTGCTGGAGAAGTAGCTGAGAGCCTCATCCCTGATCTGTGAACAGAGAGAAATAGTGGGTCTGGCATGGGGTTTTTGAAACTTCAAATCCCACCCCTAGCAACACACGTACTCCACCAAGGCAACACCTCCTAATCCTTCTAATCCTTTCAAATAGTGCCACTCCCTGCTGACTAAGCATTCAGATATACAAGCCTGTGGGAGCATTCTCATTCAAACCACGACATATAGTCCTTTGTACTCTTTCTTTTGATGTGCAAAAGTTGATGAAAGTGCAGTAATTACAGTACCAAAGAACACCAAGATAGATAAATTGGTATGCACTTGCCACCTCTGATGAACTCTGCTTGCCTTGTACTGAAAAGCAGTACTGGAAGAGAATAATTGAGTTGTTAATGGGAAGATTAAAAAATCTCATTAATATTTACCCCTTTTGGGGTGGGGGGAGACAATGAATACCTTTAATTAGGCTTTTAGAATCTATCCTTCATATATAACTTTACATTCTCCCTTGTTTATACCTAAAGCAGAATTGTTTTAATTTTATTAATTGTAAACTTTCCATCTATGTAGGATGAGGAAAGAGGAAATAAATCAGATGGTACAACTTCCAGGGAACTTGCAAAATGGCATACCAAGTCACAAATCATTCTCAAGGAAATAGGAGTAAAGGAGAATTTGAGGTGGTTGCTACCTCTGGGAGCCTGCTCTGACATTTTTTCATTGATGACTGTCGGAGCTTTTTCTGCTTTGGAAATTAGTTGCAAGATCCCAGGACTTGACTGACTGAAATTCACCTTAGGTTCTGCTTGAGCCTGGAGGCTTACGATGTTGCCCGGTAGAGGCAGAAACACAGTGTCCAAAACATAACTGTATAACACCATATTGATCCTGAGTGTGAAGGAGCCCGTGGCCACAGTACTGTTCACGGCACTTTTTGTGGCCCTAACATTATGCTTCATGAAGTGTAGGTGCATTGGGTTTATGGACAAATACTGGGTTTTGAATTTGTGATTTTATTTTCACAAACAGCTAAAAGTTTTTGTTTATGATGATGTAACAACCCAGTATTGACATTTAAATTTTTTTCTTAGGCTATAAAATTTGTATTAAAAATTTACTATGTCCTGAAGTAAGAGACTTCTGGGAGAAACTAGGAAGCTGTGTGGCCACTGAACAAGAAGGGGGACGTGTAGACATCTTTGTCCCACTTGGGGCATCAGGTCAGCATCAACACTCTCGAATGGCAGGTGACATGTCTCCTTGTGATAGTATTTTGTGTATTTCAGAGGTGCATTCAAAAACAAACCCATTTAACTCATGAATGAATGCGTCATTCCTTTTTACCACTGTAATTATTGCATGAAACGCCACTGCACAGTAAACTATAATTTGTTTATCTATATGATGCATTTTATAGGGGAATTTGCTGTGAGTGTGTGTGTGAACATGTGCATCCACTTCTCCAAGGCATACACAGTCCCAGTGCTGTGCGTTTAACTTCTACGAAGCCGGCTAAGCTGTTTTTCAAAGTGGTTGTACATTTTCATGTCTCTAGAGAGTATATCCGAGAACTGGAATTGCCCAACACTCTGATACTTGTTTTAGTTTTAGCCATTCACATGGATACAGAAACATCTCATGGTGGTTCTAATTTGTAGTTTCCTACCGAGTGACGACAATGCTGAATATCTTTTTATGTACTTATCCAGCATTTACATATCTTCCTCAGTGTCTGTCCAAGAATCTTGCACATTTTGGAATGTAGATTTTTTTTCCAGTTGATGAATTATGTTTTCCTTCTCTGAATAGTTTCTTCTGAACAGTAGAACTTCTTAATTTTGATGAAATCAATGTATTATCTTTACTTTTGCAATTATATTTTTTGTATCATAGTCTTTAATTATTTAAGAAATATAATTTAAAAAATTCTGCCTGTATGTGTCCTGTCACCTGTACATCTGTAGCACATGGGTGCTTTGCCCACAGAGCCCAGAGAGGGTGTCAGGTCCTCCATAACTGGAGTTGCATCAGTTTTTCAGTGGCCAAGTGTGTACTGGGAACCAAGCCTGGGGCCCCTGGAAGTGAAGCAAGTGCTCTTAACCCCTGAGCCATCTCTCCAATCCCCACACTTTTAAATTCTTTGCATGAAGATTTTTTTCTCTGCACTTCATAGGAGTTTATGTTTAAATTTGGCATTCATATCTGTGGCCCATTTGATTTATTTCTAGAATATTTTGAGGCGTAGGTTGAGATTTAATTTGTTTTACATATGGGCATCTATTTTTCCAGCATCATTCCTTGTAAGGAAGACTGTTCTTTCCCCTATGAATTTTATCTACAGGTTTGTTGCAATTGATTGTATGAATTTAAGTCCACTGTGGACTCTCTATCTGACTTCATTATGAAAATATTAGGCATATAAGTCCATCAGTGTCCACAATCTGGTTCCAAGAAGCAATTGGATATTTATTTTTGGACCACAAAGAATTAAAATATCCCATTCATTATATATGTTTCTTCTCAAATAATTCAATCTATTCACTGAATCCAATAATTCATTCTATATTCCAATCTGTGCCACTAAAAACGGGGAGAAAAATTTAAGACAGGGTTTCTTTGTGTACAGACTGTCCTGGAACTTGCTCTATGGACCAGGCTGGCCTTGAACTAAGAAATCCACCTGCTTCTGCCACTTAAGTGCTGGAATTAAAGGCATGCACCCTCACACCCAGCAGAAGGAGAGAAATTAATGCTACATTAAATTTTGAATGTTTTGTTCCATCCTGTGTTTATCTGTTTTAAGTCTGTCCACTTTTAACCATAATTCTCCTTTTACTCAGATTATTTTAGGTGTGACATTTTCTCTGTCTTTGGCTTAAATATCCCAAACTTGAAGATAAACATTTGCTTTAGTTGCATTCCCTCTTTCTACATCTTACTCCTTTGTTCTCAAAAATTAGGTGTTTGGGTATCTATCTGTCTGTAGAGATAAAGGTGCGATGTTTATGTGCTCTTTGATTGAAGGACTGAATTGAAGATGATAATTACCTGTGGTCTTTGTTGCCCAGCTCTTTCATGCTTCCAAGTACTATTTGACTGTTTTAGGAGACACCTGTAAGTAAACTAATGCAAGCATTTTTTTTTTTTTTGACTGTGCAGAAGCAGGCTTAGAAGTTCTTTCTCAGCTGTCTCAACTAACTGGCACATTCTTCTCTGCTCCCACTGGAATCGTGACTGGTTCGTACCAACACAGTAAGTGTGTATGAGAACTGGCTAGCGTGCCTAGTAACATACAGATGCTTCAGCATTGCTGAAGGACCAGTACTAAGAAAACATCCTCTTGTCTCATTTTTCTACCTCAGTAACCAGCAGCTGTACATCTTTGCTGATGTACACTTATCCTGGTCTGCCGACAGCAATTGCTATTCTCCCTGGAGGGATGCTGTCTCTTCCTCAGCCATATCATTCCACATCACTGAGTCAGTCATTCATTTAGAGCAGAAGTTTTTTGCTGCAAATATTTTGCTTCAAGTTGTCATTTACTAAAACTCTCTTTAAAGAGTTCAGAAAAAATGTCCAGTTGCTGATCTTGAGAAAGAATATATATTTCCCAGTTTGAAAAAAAAAAAGGAATTGATTTGATTTTACTTGGGGCATGAATTACAATTACAATGAATTACAAAGCTACAGCTCTAAGGAGATGGAGACGAGTTTTGTTTAGATCCCACTCGGGAGCATGATCAGGAAGGAAAAATGGATCAAAAGGGAAAATACACCTGCATATATACTTTCACTGACACGATAAAGCACTAACATTTGATGAAAATGGACCATTGACTGACTGACAAGAGAACTCTATGGTTATTCTACAATGGCACTCATCGTTTTATCTTTTAAAACCCTTTTCTTCCTATCAAACAAGGTTTGCACTGCCTTGGGAATGATATGAACACTGATTCTTTAGTCCCCAAAGGCCTTGCATGACTGGTGGAAGTTGGCATGACTGTGACACTTATAAGGGAAATGATTCCATGCAGATGGAACAGAAAGCACTTTGACTTCACACAGTTCTGAGGCAGACAAGGCCAGTTTACTGTAGTTCACATAGCATCAGCAAATGACGATGTCTGTGGCTCTGTGGAAAGAATTGCCTAACTCAGTGCAGCAAGGATTGGGCTCTGTTGTTTGCCCCCAGGAACAGCTAGCTGTATTTCCTTTTCTCCTCCTGTCTCTTTTCCTTTCGGTTTCTTCTTAGTCTCCTTGTAGAAGAACACATTAAAAAGTTTTGTACATGTTTGTCGGTGACAGGAGAAGCACAGTGGATCTGACCAACCATTCAGGTAAAAAAAAAAAAAAAATTAGACTAAATGGGCAACTCCTTCATCCTGTAATTGATTGCAAGGTGACTAACCTTCTTACACATCCACTATGGCCAAGTCGAATATTTTGGGTCTCCCCCTAATTTGAGAAAGAGATAGAAGTAGCTGCTGTGAGTTGACCTTGAATAGCACGGCAGGGGAGTGGGAAGTGCTGAGTAGGAAGAATTCTCACTTTTAGCACGAAGAGATACTTTCTTACTTACATCCATCCATTCAGCTTCCCAAAGCACCAGGAAGTGATTTTATTTCTAATTTCAAGTAGAACATATCAACCTTATCTGCTATGAACAGACGGGCATTCACTGGGCCCTTTTTGAGTTTCTTATTTTACCACTGAAGCAAGCTGTGACTGCTTATCTTTTTCTGAAGAAGGACACTGTGCCCAGTATAAAGACAGCTGAGTTGATTGTACTTTAAACAAGAAGTAGAAATCTCTCCTGCCTCAGCTCAAGTTTTGAGTAACTGGGAGAGCTCAAGGCCAATGAGAGGCCTTGTTGTAAATAATAGGGTAGACAATGTCTAAGAAACAATGCCTGAAGTTGACCTCTGGCCTCTATATGTAAGTGCACACATGTGCACACACATACACATGTGCATCTGTACACACGCATCTGCATGTGCGCGCGCACGCGCACGCACACACACAGAGTATGAATTAAGTCTTCAGTAATAAAGTTCAAACTCCTGTCAGTTCTCAGTGACTGGCTGGGGCCACAGCGGGATAGGACCCCTCCTTCTAACTACTTCAACGAGTCCAAGCTGCAGGCATGGTGCAGCTTCACAGAATTCTTGGAAGACACCTTGAAATCAGTGAGGAAGGAGTTAAATCCACTCTTCCAGAACCTGCAGGAGAGCATCAGGGGCCGGATAATAGGTAAGATCTCAGACTTTTCTGCTCCAGATCAAGCCAGAGCCTGTTTCTTACCTGAACAAATTCAAGGTTGAGAATGGTATAAGCAAAACCCAGTTGTAACACACACCTGGTTAAACATCTTCTTTGTTTTTCAAATACTGAAGGGTTTTACAAGTCAAGTTCAGAATGCTGGAGCTGACCCCTGTTTTCACACTTTACCATCTTATTGATTCCTACCGCAGTCCACCTGCCCTGGGCAGAGCTTGGTTTTCACCCAACTAGAGTACTGTATCTTTTCTCACTACAACTTGTTCTAGCCATTAAGTACCTCTTACTCAGTATCCATTGCACAAATTGTTTTACAGTTCAGTTATTATTTGTCTAAATATATACAACTCATCCAGATGCCTCAGGTAGACAAGCGCATTTTGGTTCTCCTCCAAAATATGCAAATAAATTTTGGATAATAATTTTCTTCTTAAGCAATGAAATAAAATATACAGCTTGGTCCTGGTCTCCATGGTCTTTACTGAACCTGCTGGACATCAAGTGAATCAATTTTCTGTTCCCATTTCATTCCCTTGATCAAATTACCATAATAATCTTTATGGAATGATATACTGTCTTAACGTTAAATTACAAACTAAACCAGTCTATTCTTTAAAATGAAACACTTTTCCCCATCCCCATAAGTATGTCTCCCTTCCTCTCTAACCATCTCTTTGTATTTTAAACATATTCCATCTGACTAAGACACAGTATCATCCACACACAGCAGACCTGCCCCTTCCTCCCCTTCCTCATTGGGCACAGTAATAGTAGCACCTGTGTGCCCACACAGGTATTTTGTCCATCACTATGGATCCTTTATCTTGGTTCACAAATGCCTCTTTTGTAGAGATCTTCCCCTGAATTTTCATGTACTACCTGCCCTATCACATTTAGGAAATGTTAAACCAATTTTCTTAAGTAGTTAAGAAAATATAAACAAAGAAAAATAATTTCTCCCTTTTTTCATAGATACTAAGGATTAGATAGAAAATGGAAAAGTAAATATTTTTATGACACTGTGTTGGCAATGATAAGTCAATGGGAAAAGTTGTTTTCCACTAAAGGTGTGTAAATATTAAAATATTAAAAAGTAAAAAAATGTCTTTGTTATGTAAGCTACTTTCTCTGAACTTAAAATATTTACATTTTGACCACAAAGATGAGGGGATATTTGATTGGATCTAACATTTAACTTACAAGGTTCACTTCATGATTTCTCTTATTATTGCCTGATTTTTAGATTTCACTTAGCATTCGTTCTGGCATTCTGAAATTGGTTTGTCTCATTTCCTATTTTACAATAGAACTTCTCATGGCAATAATAAAAATTTGGTTCCATCCCTTGCATTGTCACCCACTAAAAAGTAACTGTAATGGTTGTTTTCTTTACTATCACATGTCTTACATAATTTAAGATAGTGTTTGTGCTTTTACATTTCAGGACAGTTTATGTTTGACACTCTGGGTATAGGCAGCATTCTAAATAACCAAGACACTGTACAGGCTCTAGCAGATGGACTGATGGAGTTGTTGAAAGAAGGATCTGTAAGTGTTTTGCTGAAGAAAGAAAATTGGAAAAAATCTCAGCACAAATAAATCTTTAGTTTACATTTGTTTCCTTTTACCAGTTTATCATTGTAGGACATAGTTCCTCAGAGAAATTACGTCAGTTTATATAACAGCTATAGAAAGATTCTGGGCTCAAGATGTACTAAGTATATAAAACAGAGAAGCAGGGGGACCTCCTGGGTTATTTAAAGTCGATTAATTTGTTCATTGTTTTCTGTCTTGTGCCTAGTTTCAGTTAGAAGTGACTTCATTAGAAACTTGTTCATGGCCTTATATTTCACATACGCATTATGAGCCAGAGGACTGAAATGTGTGAAGGCAGATACAAGATATTGGGCAAAGGGGACTAGATGAGAGAGAGGACGAGAAAGACAATTACAAAGGAAAAATAGGCAAGTCAGCATCTGGGGCTATGGATGGTTGATGGAGTCTTAAGAGGCATTTGTATTAACAGGGCATCTTGGAGAGTCTACCAGAAAAGGTAGTGTGCACTTCAGAAGACTCTAAGAGATTTGTTCACTGGGGAGATAGTTTAGGCAGTAAAATGACTACCTTGAAAGTATGAGGGCCTGAGACTGAGCCCAGAACCTATGTGAAAGCAAGTGAGGCATGGTGGCAGATGCTTATAATTCAAGTGCTGGGGAGGGAGAAACAGTAGATCTGTGGGACTCTCTGGCCAGCCAGCATTGCTTACTTGGTGAGTTCCAGACCAATGAGAAACCCTCTTTAAAATAAAAAGTGGACAGTGCCAAGGTTATCCTCTGGCTTTTCTACACACACACACACACACACACACACACACACACACACACACACACA
>CAJQZJ010001265.1:703725-729748 GCA_907164525.1 Lophiomys imhausi
TCTCTCTACTCCCCCATCTGCTAATACCGTCATTATTCTGTCTACTCCCCCCTTTTCTCGCTGCCCAGTCAGTCCTCACTCCAGGCTGCAGTGTGCCTGCAGTGCTTTGTAGTACTTAAATCAACACTGTGCAGTTATGGTGATGAGTGACAATATCAAAGTCTCATTTTCACTGCCCTTTCTGGCCCCTGATACAGTAGTCCTGTGCTTTCTGGTAAAAAATATCAGCCGGGTGGAAGGTGACTAGAGAATAAATTATCTCTAGCCTGTTTTCTATTCTAGGAAAAAAAAACCTTCCATGCGATCCAAATCTAGGCCTGTGATCTTACTTCTTATAGTCGCCTTTATATGTAATAGAGATCACCGAGGTCTCAGGCCCATCCAATAAAATAAGCACTTTCTATAAAGCTGCAAAAGTTGCTGTCCTGTTACTTACTGTCCTACATTCACTCTTAGAAACAGAATAAGGGATGGCACCATAATTCTAAAATAGGCTCTGAAATTCCCAACGGTTGTAACTATGTTTACTATAAAATAAGAGAAGTCACTATGCTTATAATCAAACAACATTACTAGACTGCATTTCCTATGCGTAAAATACATATTATGTATGTAAAGTTGTGTGTGTGTGCGCGCGCACGCGTGCGCGTGCTCACCTATGAGTGCTGATGCCTGTAGAGGACAGAGGCATCAGATTCTCAAGAGCTCTTCTTGTGAGGACTGGGATTTTGTTCCCAGTACCCACATAGTGGCTCACAACCATCTGAAATCCAGTTCCAGGGGCTGTGAATCTGATGCCCTCTTCTGACCTCTACAGCAACCAAGTACACACATGTGCAGGCAAAACACACATACATATAGAAAAAAAAATCTTTAAATGAAGGATTAGGGAGAGGAGGAGGAGTAAGAAGGAGAAGACAAAGAAGAAAGTAGCCGCAGCAGTAGCAGTTGGGGTGGAATACAGCTCCTGTCACACCACAGGGTGGAGTCCAATGTCAGCTCTCAGGTGATTGTGCACAGTAGGTTGACACATCAGTTTTAGACTGCTATGAAATACCCAAAACAATGGAAGGAGAGAGATTGATTCTGGATCATAGTCTTCACGGTTTTATTCCACAGCTATGTTGCCCCATTGCTTTTGGGTCTATGGACAGGCAGGCAGGGCACCATGGTGGAAACATATGATGCAGAAGAAACAGCTCATCTGTGGATGATCCAGCAAGTGAAAGAAAGTGGGAAAAGGAAGGCAAGCCAAGGTCCCTAGATTCCTTCACGGGTATGCCCCATATGACCCAATATCCTTTCATTAGGCTCCACCTCCCAATGGTGCTACAGGACAATGAGTAAGCTTTCAACTTATAGTCTTTGCGGGACATTTGAGATCTAAGTAATAACAGGTGGTTTTCCACATTAGAGCAGCTACCTTATCTGAGAGGTCACACTATAATTCTGCAGTGTTGCAGTTGTCCTAATTTTGAGATAGTGTGGGTTTGATTCTCATTTTACACCTGCAGCTGCTTTCTTCTCTGGAACCACTGGTGTCTTCACTGACTTAACAATGTGTCGGGTCCTGACTATAAATAACTAGTGCTGTAATTTGTTTTAAAATGAAGAGTGTTCCAGTCACAAGGAAATTCTGACTTTTTAAAATCAAAATTCAAAGACCCAAGTCCCCAAGCCAAAAGTATAAAAATATACCAGGTTGGCATGAGACAGGCATACATGGAAAGGAAAGAGAGCTCCTGGAGGAGACAGGTGCCCAGACCCCAGTGTCCAAGTCTGTAACCAGGAAGAAAGCTGAGATTGGCCACTGCTCAGGAACCAGGGCTCCTGTACCAAAGTTTCTTCCTGCTATACAAACTGATGACATGATTGTTTCATGGTGTGGGATAGGGGAAGGATTTTATTGTAGTTATGAGAGAGAGAGAGAGAGAGACAGAGAGAGAGAGAGAGAACAATCAGAGCCATCTGGAAGAATGCACAGCAGAGAAAAAGAAGTAGACTGAATATGCCCAGGAGAATGGACATGGTCAGTGCTGTCATCAAGAAAGGGGATAATAGGAGGGGGTAAAGAATGGAGAAAACACAGTGAGAGAAATAGGAACAGGGCAGATAGAGAGAGACAGAGACAGAACAACGAGGATAGCAGGGTTATAAGGAGGATGAGTAGCTGAGGGGAAGGAAGCTCTTGACCTGGAGGAAGTTTAGGAGGTGAGTGTAGACTTTGACGTTTGTAACGGGTACTTGTGATGCTGAGGGCCAGCCTGTACTCTGATATGCTGATGGGCATCACAGGTAGCCATTTGTCCCCTCTGACAGAGGTAAGAGAAACGACTCCTATTGGTAGATGGGAACCAGTTTTACAAATTCCTGAGGAATGCTGGCTTTTATCTAACTGCCAGAAATAATCCTTTAGTCCAGTCGAGCCCATTTTCTGGATATTTGCCCTGCCTTTTAGAGTTTGGAGAATTGGAGTTTCATTTGGACCTGACAGATGTCACATGAAACCACACAGCTACAAAATATATTCATTTTCTCCTGATAAGGTGAAAAGGGGTCTTGGTTGGAAAATGAAGTTTATAGCCAGGCCTGGTGGTGCATGCCTGTACTCGTAGCATTTAGGGAGTGCTAGGTCAGGAGTTCAAGGTAAGCCTTAGCTAGAAAGCACATCTGAGGAGTCTAGGATAGTGGGGACTCTGTCTGAAGGAAACAAAATAAAACAAGCGAATTCTCAAATAAGGTGATGTTTGTCCTCCAGCCTCTTCCAGGGACAGCAGGGGATCTCCACTAAGAGTTTTATCTTTGAGTAGAGAGAACAGCAGTTTTCCCAACAATAACAAACCCAGGACTATTGTTCTGTTGTTAGATGGTCCCCTGGGGTGCTTCCCAGGTAACCAGGGAACTTTTTAATTTGGATGTCCTAATTTATAGGCATGCTACAAGATATAGTGGAGAGAGGAAAGGCAATATTTACATGTGAATACAGACAAATCTTGGAAGAGTATGTGAACTGTTTTTATGGCACTTTATCATGAGTTGAAAATGGGGGTGAATTTTATAAAGTGTTAGAGTCTGTTCTTTCTAACATCTTAAGTAAGCCACTTACCAGCAACTGTGAAGTGAAAAAGCAGAGAATAGGCCTCGCCCACTCTCAGGAGTGCTTAGATTCTTTAAGCTTGAGATGAGCCCTGAAAGGCAGTACTCCTAATCCCATCTCACCTTTCAGGAAAGAAGCTAGAAGAAGCTAAAGGCTGTGTATTTTTATCTTTAAATTTTATGTGTATGCCTGTGTGTGCCCATGAGTTTGTGTATGTGTGTATGTGTGAAGACCAGAGTGCTGGGAATCATCTGTTGCTCTCTTTCTCTCTTCTCTCTTTTGAGAAAAGGTCTCTCACTCACTGAACCTGAAGCTTGCTATTTTGGATAGATTGTCTGACCAGCAACCCCCAGCGATCCTATTGCTGCCTCCCAGGGTTAGGATTACAGGTGGGAACTTTTACCACTCACCAATCTCCCAAGCCCCTAAGGCAGTGGTTTTCAACCTTCTAATGCTGTGACCTTTTAAAACAGTTTCTCATGTTGTGATGACTCCCCAACCATGAAATTATTTCATTGCTTCTTCTTAACTATAATTTTACTACTGTTGTGGATTGTAATGTAAAAGACATTTAATATGCAGGATATCTGATACTGGACCCCTGTGGGAGTTGCAACCCATAGGTTGAGAACCACTGCTCTAAGGGCTGTTATTAAAAATATCTCAGTATAAGAGAGACACTGCATTTCTATTTTTTTTTCATTTCTATTTTTTTATACTTTATTTTTTTATTTCTTCAAGTTACATCTCAGTCACAATCCCTTCCCTACTCCCCCTTCCTGTCCCACCCTTCCACCCTCTTCCCCCCAACAGCTTCCCCTTTCAGTCCAACAAATGGTTCCTTCTCTTATAACAGTAAATACTATACAAAACAAAGAAATAAATACGCCACATTTATGAGAGTTAAATGGCCCAGCATACATTCCCAGTGTCCAGTTCATACATATTTGGCCCCTAACTTTAACATTCTATCATCTAACCATCTCCATTAGTTTAAAGTTCTATATCTGACTCAGCTTTCATACTAACTTGCATCACTATTAAAAACATCTTCTTAGATCCAGAACACCCTCTTGATTCCTAAACAACTCAAAATTTAACTATGAGACTCTAGCTATCTATTTTTCAACCACCTCAGAGACCTGAGAGGGATAAATATATCTGATTATGTAGGAAGTGCAGGGGCTGCATCATCCAAAACTAAGAAATGACATATCAGTGGCTGCCTGGACAGTTCCTGTTTTCTCTCCATATGTTACAGCATCAATCTTCAGCATTTTGGTCCTGTTTCTCTGACAGACATTGATTGTAGAGAAGGGATTATGAAGGACTTACTACCCTGTCTTGGCAGAGCTAGGCTGTCGACTTCCCTGCTACCAAGTTTTGTCCTTTTTGGACAGCAGTCTGTCTGCAGTTGGAGCAAGGAGTTTTTTCATGCCAAGAGATAGGCTTGCCACTAATTCAACCATCGCACACTGGAGATTCTTCTATGCTCATCTTCTACTTGGAGTAAATAGGGGGTGCTGTCAGGAGTTGATATGTCTCGATATAAAAAAAAATCTTAATTTAAGACAACATCTTTGAATGCCATATTCTGCAGATCTCTTGGGGTTTTTGAAGATGTCCTATCTATCTCTTGTATTTAGATAAGCAAATGTTGCTTGTCTCTTAACAACTTGATTTCTGAGTAGCTTAGAAATATCTGTGATAGACTGTCATAGTAGCTAACAAAGTGACATGCTTCCATGACTAGGAATTTGTATTTCTTAACTATTCTAAACGGTTTAAGACGGTTGGTATCAAGAGGCCAGAGCTTCACATTTCACTTTTAAGTATCTCTAGGTACAATACCTTTAAGAAGCGTTACCTTTAATTTTGTATCAATATACAAAGATCTATTCCAATGTGGCCAAATACACTCTTAATTTTGTATCAATATACAAAGATCAATGCCTATGTAGCCCAATGCAATCTTAATATTACGTCAATATACAAGAGTCAATACCATTGTGGCCAACTATAATCTTAATTTTGTATCAGTATACAAAGATCAATACTGATTAGTCCAATACAATCTTAATTTTGCACAATATACAATGGTCAATACCACTTTAGCCAAATATAATACTAATTTTGTATCAATATACAAAGGTATAAGGGCATATTCAATAATCTGTCCCTTCTTCTTGGTCCTTCCCATACTATGTCTATGTCCCATTTTTCTCAAGTCTGTGCACTCCTACA
Organism: Lophiomys imhausi; assembly: GCA_907164525.1. Classification (NCBI taxonomy): domain Eukaryota; kingdom Metazoa; phylum Chordata; class Mammalia; order Rodentia; family Muridae; genus Lophiomys; species Lophiomys imhausi. The sequence continues at coordinate 709,067 of CAJQZJ010001265.1, forward strand.
TAGGAGAGAAAGAAGGATACAGAAAAGGAAAAGAAGGAAAGTCCCTGGGTCTAACCTCCAAAGCCCATTTAAGAAGACCATTTAACAGCTTGTGGTCTCTTCCCCTAAATAACAAAGTTTTCTGTTATCCTTCAAATAACCAAAAGGGGGGGGGGGAGAAACACCCTCCTCACCCTCTGGGCATGGGACGTCGCTCTCTTAAAATGACTTCCTGCTGATTTGGGTCGTAGTAAACCTGTTTGGGGCCCGAACCAGAATGGAAAAATGGTTAAAAATGTTAGTACAATCCTTTTATGTTCAGTCTTTTTGTGTTCAGCTGTTTAGATGTCCTAAGGAGTTTGTAGGTAGGCAGAAGCTGATCTTCCAGGCTTTACTGAAGTTCTGGCTGGGGCAGTGTGTGGAGCTGAACGATCTTAGCGATTTTGAGTTGTTGTGATTGTAGACTTTTGATGGACACAGCTATTGAGGGAGTCTGTAAGGCTGAATCATCTGGGCCACTGGTCTTCTTTGGTGTCTAATTCTGTTTTCTGTTGAGGTTTCCATTGTCCAGTTGTCCCTGGGTTCCTTGAATGGATGCTTTAAATCTCCTGGAAAGATAAGAACAGAGCCCTGCCCTAATCCTAACTCTGGGACAATTACCCTTTTTTTGGGAGGGGGGGTCAGGTAATATTTCTCCTGAAGCAAATTTGGTTTTTGACAATATATAAAGTATTATCTTTCAATCTGGATTAAAGAAGAAATTATTTTGTTATTTTGGGGCTAAACAAGCCTTAGTGTATATATTTTGAGATCTCAAAGGACAATTTGTTTGTATTGAGTAGGCCTTTTGTAAGTAGCTTTTAAACTTAAGTCCTTCCAAATCCTATGTGTCTTTCTCTACATTCTAATAATTGAGATCAAAGACCTGTGGTTCCCATCTGAAGGGATTAAAGATGTGTTCCACCACTCCTGGATCGAAGTTTTTCTCTATTTAGAGTTTGTTTTGTATCAGGCTGACCTTGAGCTCTGAGATCTGCCTGTTTCAGTCTCTAGTGTGTTGGGATTAAGGGTGTTCTCTTCTTGAATGATGAGATTAAGGGTGTGCACCCTCACCACCCTGTTCCGTGTAACTCTAGAATTTATAAGACCACTAACTCTATAGTGCTCCTCCCGTCTCTGCTGAAGTTAAAGGCATGGGCTAACACCACACTTTTCATGTATTTTACCTTAGCTCTAAGTTTTTTAGACTCTTGGAGGTTTATAAAACCAGGTTGAATGGCTGTAACCTTTATTTTATTTACAGTGTTTTAAAATTGTTACCTGCTTTTTTTTAATTAATAAATTTATTTATTTGTTGCTTCAGTTTACATCTCTACCATATTGTCCTCTTTCCCTGCTTCCCAGCCCCACCCTCCCATGCTCTACCCCCTAACCCTTCCCTCTTGTTCCTCTGGGGTGGAGTGTCCCTACATAACAGTCCCTCGCCACAGTTCAGGAGTCATATGAGGGCCAAGAACCTCTTCATACACCGGGGGCCTACGAGGCAGTACTGCCAGTGAAAGGTGTCTCCTTGCTACGAGGGGAAAACTAATAAAAGACCAACAAACACACAAACCTCCCAAAACAAAGAACAACAACAAAAAAAGAAAGGAAAAAGAAAAAAAAGTTTATGTCCATGTTCCTTTTGGTGTATTGGTTGTAATACAGATATCCTGTACTATATAGCTAAAAATCCTACTATAAGTGAATAGATGCCATGTGCATCCTTCTGAGTCTGGGTTAGCTCACTCAGGATGAGCTTCTCTAGTTCAATCCATTTGGTTGCAAATTGCATAATTTCATTGTTTCTGATAGCTGAGTAATATTTCATTGTATAGATGTACCACAGTTTTTTAATCCATTTTTCAGTTGAGGGACATCTGGGTTGTTTCCAGTTTCTAGCTATTACAAATAAGGCTGCTATGAAGATAGATGAGGAGACTTCCCTATGACTCCATGAGGAGTCCTTTGGGTGTATACCCAGAAGTGGTATGGCTGGATCCTGAGGCAAAGTTATTCCAAGATTTCTAAGATATCGCCATACTGACATCCATAGTGGTTGCACAAGCCTGCGATCCCACCAGCAATGGAGTAGGGTTCCCCTTTCTCCACACCCTCACCAGCATGTGCTGTCTTTGAGCTCTTTATCTTAGCCATTCTGACAGGTGTGAGATGGAATCTCAGAGTCGTCTTGAGTTGCATTTCTCTGATGATTAAGGATGTTGAGCATTTCTTCAAGTGTCTCTCAACCATTAGGGATTCCTCCTTTGTGAATTCTCTATTTAGCTCCGTCTGCCATTTTTTTTTGATTGGATTATTTGGTTTCTTGGCATTTAGTTTTTTGAGTTCTTTGTAGATTTTGGATATTAACCCTCTGTCAGATGTGGGGTTGGTGAAGATTTTCTCTCAGTCTGTTGGTTGCCATTTTGTTCGAATAACAGTGTCTTTTGCCTTACAGAAGCTTTTCAGATTCATGAGGTCCCATTTATTGATTGTTGATCTCAGGTCCTGAGCTGTTGGTGTTCTGTTCAGGAAGTTGTCACCTGTGCCAATGAGTTCGAGGGTTTCTCCCACTTTATCTTCTAGTAGATTTAGTGTGACCGGCCTTATGTTAAGGTCTTTGATCCACTTGGATTTAAGTTTTGTACAAGGTGATAAGTATGGGTCTAATTTCATTCTTTTGGAAGTGGACATCCAGTTGGACCAGCACCATTTGTTGAAGATGCTGTCCTTCTTCCATTGTGTGGTTTTGCTTCTTTGTCAAAGATTAGTTGGCCATAGGTGTGTGGGTCCATTTTTGGGTCTTCAATTCGATTCCATTGATCTACTGGTCTGTTTCTATATCAATACCATGCTGTTTTTACTATTATTGCTCTGTAGTACATCTTGAAATCTGGGATGGTGATACCTCTAGATGCTTTTTTATTGTACACGATTGATTTAGCTATTCTGGGCTTTTTGTTGTTCCAAATGAAATTGAGAATAGCTCTTTCCAGGTCTATAAAGAATTGTGTTGGTATTTTGATAGGAATTGCATTGAATCTATATATTGCTTTTGGTAGGATGGCCATTTTTATTATGTTGATCCTACCTATCCATGAGCATGGGAGATCTTTCCATCTTCCCTAAAGGCCTCTTCCATTTCTTTCTTCAGGGGCTTGAAGTTCTTGCTGTATAGGTCCTTTACTTGTTTGGTTAGAGTTACCCCCAGGTATTTAATATTGTTTGTGGCTATTGTGAAAGGGGTTGTTTCCCTTATTTCTTTCTCGGTACATTTGTTTGTTGTATATAAAAGGGCTTCTATTTTTTTTTTTTTGAGTTAATTTTGTATCTAGCCACCTTGCTGAAGGTGTTTATCAGCTGTAAGAGTTCTCTGGGGTCGCTTATGTATACTATCATATCATCTGCAAAAAGGGATAATTTGACTTCTTCGTTTCCAATATTTATCCCCTTGATCTCCTTTAGTTGTCTTATTGCTCTAGCAAGAACTTCAAGTACTATATTGAAGAGATATGGTGAAAGTGGACATCCTTGTCTTGTCCCTGAGTTTAGAGGAAATGCTTCAAGCTTCTCTCCATTTAATTTGATGTTGGCCACTGGCCTGCTGTATATTGCCTTTATTATTTCTAGGTATGGTCCTTGTATGCCCGTTCTCTCCAGAACTTTTAGCATGAAGGGGTGTTGGTTTTTTCCAGTGCTTTTTCTGCATCTAGTGAGATTATCATGTGGTTTTTTTCTTTCATCTTGTTTATATGGTGAATTACGTTAATAGACTTTCGTATATTGAACCATCCCTGCATTCCTGGGATGAAGCCTACTTGATCATGATATATGATACTTTTGATGTGTTCTTGAATTCGGTTTGCTAGTATTTTATTAAGTATTTTTGCATCTATGTTCATGAGGGAGATTGGTCTGAAGTCCTGTTTCTTTGTTGGGTCTTTTTGTGGTTTAGGAATCAGAGTGACAGTGGCCTCATTGAATGAGTTTGGCAATGTTCTTTCTGATTCTATTTTGTGAAAGAGTTTGAAGAGTATTGGTGTTAGCTCCTCTTTGAAGGTCCGGTAGAATTCCATGCTAAAGCCATCTGGCCCTGGGCTTTTTTTGGTTGGGAGATTGTTAATGACTGTTTTTATTTCCTTAGGGGTTATAGGGCTGTTTAATCTCTTTATCTGATCTTGATTTAGTTTTGGTAGGTGGAATCCATCGAGGAAATTGTCCATTTCACTTAGGTTTTCAAATTTGGTGGAATATAGGTTTTTAAAGTAGGACCCAAATATTTTCTGGATCTCCTCAATGTCTGTTGTTATTTCTCCCTTTTCATTTCTGATTTTGTTGATTTGTGTTCTTTCCCTTTGCCTTTTAGTTAATTTGGCTAGGGGTCTGTCTATTTTTTTGATTTTCTCGAAGAACCAACTCGGTTTCATTGATTTTTTTGTATAGTTCTTTTTGTTTCTAAGTTATTGATTTCAGCCCTACGTTTGATGATTTCCTGCCTTCTGCTCCTCTTGGGAGTGTTTGCTTCTTTTTTTTTCCAATTCGCCCAGCTTAGCTGTTAATTCGCTAATATGAGCTGTCACAATTTTCTTTTTGAAGGCACTTAGTGCTATGAACTTTCCTCGTAGCACAGCTTTCATTGTATCCCATAGGTTTGGGTATGTTGTGCCTTCATTGTCGTTGGATTTTAAGACGTCTTTGATTTCCTTCTTTATTTCTTCCCTGACCCAGTAGTCATCCAGTAAGGAGCTATTCAATTTCCCTATGTGTGTAGGCTTTCTGTTGATTCTTTTGCTGTTGAAGACCAGCTTTATTCCATGGTGGTCTTATAAGATACAAGGGGTTATTTCAATTTTCTTGTATCTGTTGAGACTATCTTTGTGTCCGACTATGTGGTCGATTTTGGAGAAGGTTCCGTGAGGTGCTGAGAAGAATGTATATTCCTTTGTGTTTGGGTGAAACGTCTGTAGATATATGTTAGGTCCATTTCTTTCATGATCTCTGTTAGATTCAATATTTCTCTGTTTGGCCTCAGTCTTGATGATCTGTCCATTATTGTGAGTGGGGTGTTGAAGTCTCCCACTACTAATGTGTTGTGATTGACTTGCAATTTAAATTTTAGAAGCTTTTCTTTTGCATATGTAGGTGCCGTTGTTTTGGGGGCATAGATGTTCAATATTGAGATGTCCTCTTGATGAATATTCACTTTAATGATCATATAATGCCCTTCTCTGTCTTTTTTCATTAACTTCAGTTGGAAGTCTTTTTTGTTTGATATTAGGATGGCTATTCCAGCTTGCTTCCTGGGTCCATTTGCTTGGAAAACCTTTTCCCAGCCTTTTACTCTGAGGTAGTGTCTATCTTTGATAGTGAGATGTGTTTCTTGTATGCAGCAAAAAGACGGGTCTTGCTTGCGGAGCCAATCTGTAAACCTGTGTCTTTTTATTGGGGATTTGAGTCCATTGATGTTGATGGATATTAGTGACCTGGGGTTGTTATTTCCCATTAGTTTGGTATAGGTGGTGGTCCTGTGCCTCTTTTGGTTTAGTTGCTGTGGGGTTTTCTATTCCCTTTGTTTTCTTGGGTGTAGTTTTCTTCTCTGGGTTGGAATTTTCCTTCTAGGATTTTCTGTAGGGTTTGTGGGTAGATATTGTTTAAATTTGATTTTGTCATGGAATATCTTGTTTTCTCCTCTATGTTGATAGAGAGTTTTGCTGGGTATAGTAGTCTGGCTGGGCACCTATGTTCTCTCAGAACTTGTAGGATATCTGTCCAGGCCCTTCTAGCTTTTAAAGTTTCTGAGGAGAAATCAGGTGTAATTTTGATGGGTCTGCCATTGTATGTGACTTGACCTTTTTCTCTTACACCTTTTAATATTCTGTCTTTGTTCTGTACATTTAGAGTTTCAATTATTATGTGGCGAGAGGAGTTTCTTTTCTGATCTAATTTTTTTGGTGTTCTGTAAGCCTCTTGGAATTTTATTGGCATCTCTTTCTTTAGGTTTGGGAAGTTTTCTTCTATGATTTTGTTGAAAATGTTTCCTAGACCCTCGAGTCGGGAGTCTCTTTCCTCTATGCCAATAATTCTTAGGTTCCGTCTTTTCATTGAGTCCTTGGTTTCTTGGATGTTGTGGGTGAGAGATTTTTTAGCCTTCTCATTTTCTTTGGATGTTGTACTGATTTCTTCCATCGAATCTTCCATTCCTGAGACCCTGTCTTCCATCTCTTGCATCCTATTTTTCGTACTCACATCCGTAGTTCCTGTTCTCTTCCCTTGATTCTCCACTTCCTCTTTTAACTCTGACTGTGTTTTCTTTATTGTTTCTATTTCTATTTTCATGTCTTGAATGGTATTGTTTGGTTCGTACATTTCCTTCTTCAGTTTGCTTGTTTTTGCCTGGAAATCTTTCATTGCTTTGTCCTTTTCCTGTTCAAGCTGAGTCACCTTGGCTTGGAGCTCTTTAATGGTGTTATTCGTTGTTTTGACTTGTAAAATTGTGGCTTCTTTGAATTCCTTCATAGATTTAAGTTCTTCTTGAAGGGACTCTATCACTTTCCATAAAGCAGAATTGTCATCGTTTTCATTTGTTTCTGCTGTTGTGAGGTCATTCGAATTGGATGAGCTAGGATATTTCTGCGTTGTTGGAGTCATATTTCCTTGATTTCTGTTTTTTCTTGGACCTTTGGCCATATGGATATGTTTAGCTGTCTGCTCTCATTGTTTTCTGGGCTTGGATCCACAGGGGATGCTTTGGGGTAGCAGTCGAATTGCTTGGCTATCTCATTGCTTACAGGAGTTCTCAGGGTCAATGTGTTTCTAATAACCTGAAGCACTGTGAGCTGTTGCAGCCTATTTCCAGGTAATGAGAAATGGTCTTGGATTGTTTCACTGCTCCCAAGTCAGACTTCTCTATGTTGCACACTGAGTGATCAGCCTGTAGTGGTTCTGATGGTATGGACCTGTTTGCCCAGGCATGGATTCTGTGGACTCTGGTTGTCGTCATGGAGACTGAGAAGGCCCGGCTTCATGCCTAATATGTCTGGGTTTTCCAGAATACAGCTATGGTCCCCTGGCTTCTGGCTTCCACGTTTTGGAGCCCTTGGCCTCTGTGAGTCTCTGCTGCTAGCTCTGCTTCTGTGTGCCTCTGTGCGCTCCCAGCCCTGCCACTTCACTGTGCGGGCTTCCCGCTAGGCTCCTTCCCTGCGGGCGCCTCTGCCCCGCTCCCCCTGTGCCAGCTTCCCGCTCGGTTCCTCTGTCACAGGTGTGCGGCGCCTCTGCCCTGCTCCCCTGTGCCGGCTTCCCGCTCGGATCCTCCGTGGCTTGCACGGCTACGGACCTCCCGTTGTGCGCCCTGTTTCTGCCTTGCTAAGACTTCAACTAGCCCGCAAAGTTTCCTAAATAGCTATAAGGTCCGCCTGAGGTCTGGGGAGCCTAGTAGGCTGGTGAGTGATCCCCGTGTGGGATCTGATTCTGCCTGCTGTGTATTAGAGTCAATCTTACCAGCGCCTCTCCAAATGGGAGTTCCCGAGTCCCGGATTTAGTGGCTTCCGTGTCTGAGAGAGATGGGGGGAGAGCCTTGCCCTGGGACTTTTAACAATCCCTTGGGAGCTGTGTGTGTTCCTAGAGGGTCTAGACCCTCCAGTTTTTGCACAGTGTCCAATAACTCTGTGCTTTTTATGGCTCTTTTCCCCATGTTCAAAATGCGTCCTTGCGGGTAGCCGCCATCTTGGATCCCCCTCGACACTGCATTTCTTAAGTGCTTAATTCAGTGTGCCTAGGGACCTTGTGATAAGAGCTTAAGGCATGTGGCTTTCCAGGGCTCATATGGGCAGAGTAATGAATGGGCTTTCAGGGACTACAAGACCCAACTCCAAGTAACCAAGTTCCATTTAATCTTTAGGAAAGAAGTGCCACAGAAAATAATTCTGACAACACAAAGTCAAGTCCAAGGCAAAGCGACCTGAATATGGAGGTGCTGGTTAAGCTGGTAAGCCACCTATTACTGATTAGGATCTTATCAGTGTTGTTGCTGACAGGGAAGAGTCATTATTTACCCTGGTTAGTTCTTTGTTTTCTTTGGAAACATCCCTTAAAGAGAGGAATAACCAACCAACTACTTAAATATATTGGAGGAAAATCCAGTTGTTTTGGGATACTCTGCTGTTAAGGTTGAAGTCTGACATTACCCAAAAGCCCCTGAGCTAAATGGAGGACTCCTATTCTCAGCAGAGTTCCCTCCTCTCTACCTGATCTGGGGAACCCAAACCCCACACCCTCTATCTGAGGAATGTTATATAACCCTCAGGGAAATTACAGGTCCAGTTCTTTCTCCTGATTAAAAAAAAAAAAAAAAAAAAAAACCTTCAGTGAACACCTGCGATTCCTAGAAATGCCTCTCCATGCTAATGAGATATCTTACCACCTTAGCTTTTAGTCAATTACCTTTGCCTATACCTCTAACCATACCTGGAGTGTAGCCTTTGACACCATTCCCTGTTGACATTTTCCCCCCTATCCCCTAGTGCCTATAGGATAATTAGGTACTTCATTCCCCTTATGATAGGACCATACTACTGCATGTAAATGAAGCATTCCTGACACTCCTAGCCCCAGCCAATCATATCATTCACCGCCAAAAACTCCTCACATTGCCCAAGGTTTATAATGTCCCTGTCATGAAATAAATGATTCCACCATCCACTCAGACCAAAGATGGTCTGATACTTGCCTCTGTTTTGGGCTGTAATACTTGGGAAGGAAGGGCTTTTTCCTCCCAGAAGAATTTGTCACTGAATCTGCCTGCCTAACCAGGCTCCTGCTGCCAGCAGCCAGAGCTCACTTCAGGGTGCAAGTTCCCACCTCCATCACTGCTGCCATCTGCCAGACCATCTCTGGAGCCTGCACCTCACAGCTGCCATCCTCAACCAAATCAAGTCTGACTCCTTCCGCTACTTGGCTCAGTTCAGGAACCTGGAACTCCCTGCTGCCACCTGGCTTGTTGATGGCATCTTAGCTAAAAGGGCTGTGACCTTAAGCTGCATGGCAGAGGGAGTCTCTCTCTCCTGCATGTTTATTCGGGAGATGTAACACTTTACAGTGCAGATAATCCATTCTCCTGCCTCTCCGGGATATATTATGACACAGACCTCACTCCATGTTTCATCCTTTTCTGCCTGAAAACTGATGGAGCTCAGACCTTCTGGTGGAGGAATGTGCCCTTCTGGCTTGGCACCCAACAAAGCCCAAGCTTACTGGGAGATGAAAGCTACACAGCTGGTAGTTTTGTTTTTGTTTTTTGTTTTTTAACTTGGTAACTATGCTGTGGACACAAAAGAGGTTGACTCAAAGGATGGAGACTTGACATCTGGGAGAAACCAATCTGCATGTGACCCCATGATTTTCTGTGACTAGGTCATCATGTTTACAGAAACAACACATGGGCATGAAGGCTTGCAGGTTTGTTTTTTAAATTCTTCTCTCATATATTATATCCCTACAACAGTTTTTCCTCCCCCCTCTTCTCCCAGCATGTCCCTCAAAGATCTACTCCTCTTCCATTTCCCTTCAGAAAAGGGGAGACCTCTCAGGGATATCAACCGAACATGGTATATCAACTTGCAATAAGACTAGACACCTCCCCTAGTATTAAGCAAGGCAACCCAGTAGAAGGAAAACAAGTGGGCAAAAGAATCAGAGACAGCCCCCATTCCCACTGTTAAGATTACCACAGGAAGATCAAGCTACAGAAGCATAACGTCTGTGCAGAGGGCCTAGGTCAGACTCACACAGGCTTCCTGATTGTTGGTTCAGTCTCTGTGAGCCCCATGAGCCCAGGTTAGGTGATTCTGTGCGTTTTCTTGTGATGTCCTTAACCCCTCTGGCTTCTACAGTCTTTCCTCCCCTCCTCCCACCTAATGTTTGGCCGTGGGTCTGTGCATCTGTTTCCATCAGCTGCAGAATGAAGCCTCTTTGATGCTGATTACGCTAGCTCATGTCCATGAATATAGCAGAGTAACATTAGGAATCATTTCATCAACTTTTTTTTTCCAAGTCATGTTTGGTTTTTTCCTAGGTCTCTGGGCTATCTTGAGACTCTTGTTACTGGTCCTCAAGCAGTATCAGGGATGGGCTCCCTCTCACGGCAGGGGTCTGAAGCTGGACTCGTCATTGGTTGGCCACTCCCACAAATTCTGTGCTACCTTTACCCCAGTACATCTTTCAGGCAGGACAGATTGTAAGTGGAAGGTTTTGAGGCTTGATTGATGTCTCAGTCCTTCTACTGGAAGCCTTGCCTACTTACAGAAGATGGTTGGTTTGGGTTCTGTATCTCCTTACTAGGAGTCTTAGCTAGGGTCACCCTTATAGATTCCTGGGAGTTTCCATTGCACTACCTTGAGTTTCTACCTTGCTCCCAAGATGCCCTCAAATTCCAGTTGTCTCTCCCAGTATTCTCTTCATCTATCTCCCTACTTGATCCCTCTTGTACCTGTTCCCACCTGGCCCCAATCCACCCATGATATCCCTTTGCACGGGGAGATTCATGACTCTCTCCTTGTTATTAACTTCTCTAGGTCTGTGGATTGTAGCATGGTTATCTTTTATTTTACAGCTAATATCCACTTATAAGTGAGCAAATACCATCTTTGTCTTTCTGAGTCTGGGTTACCTCACTTAGAATGATTTTTTTTTTTTTTTTTTTGGTTTTTTGAGACAGGGTTTCTCTGAATATCTCTGGCTGTCCTGGACTCGCTTTGTAGACCAGGCTGGCCTCGAACTCACAAAGATCCGCCTGCCTCTGCCTCCCAAGTGCTGGGATTAAAGGCGTGCGCCACCACCGCCCGGCTACTTAGAATGATTTTTATAGTTCCATCCATTTACCTCCAAATTTCATGATGTCATTTTTTAAACAGCTGAATAATACTCCATTGTGTAAATGTACCACATTTTCTTTATCCATTCTTTGATTGAGGGATATCTAGCTAATTTCCATTTTCTGGTTATTATTAATAAAGCTGCTATGAATGTAGTTGAGCAGTGTCTTTGTGATAGTTTGGGCATGCTTTGGGTATATACCCAGGAGTGTTATAGCTGGGTCTTGAGATAGATCAATTCCCAATTTTTTGAGAAACTGTCTTATTGATTTTCAAAGTAGCTCTTACCAGCAATGAAGGAGTGTTCCCCTTGCTCCACATCCTTGCCAGCATGAGTTTTTAATCTTAGCTATTCTGAAAGGTATAAAACAGAATCTCAGGGTTGTTTTGATTTACATTTCCCTGATGGCTAAATATGTTGAACATTTCAAGTGCTTCTTAGCCATTTGAGATTCCTCTGTTGAGAATCCTCTGTTTAGATCTGTACCCCATTTTTAATTGCTTTTTTTTGATGTCTAGTTTCTTGAATTCTTTATATATTTTGGATATCAGTACTCTATTGGATGTGGGGTTGGTAAATATCTTTTCCCATTCTGTAGGCTACCATTTTTTCCTTTTGATGGTGTCCTTTGCCTTATAGAAGCCTTTTAGTTTCATGAAGTCCCATTTATTGATTGTTGTTCTTGGTGCCTGCATTATTGGTATTCTGTTCAGGAAGTTATCTCCTGTGCCAATGTATTCAAGGCTTTCCCCACTTCCTCTTCTATGCTGTCCAGTGTATCTGGTTTTAAGTTGAGGATTTTTGATACACTTGGACTTGAGTTTCCTGCAGGATGATAGATATGGATCTATTTTCATTATTTTTACATGCTAACATCCAGTTAGACCAGTACCATTTATTGAAGACACTTTCTTTTTTCCACTGTATATTTCAGGCTTGTTTATCAAAAATTAGGTGTTTATAGTTGTGTGGGGGTTTTTTTTGCTTTGTTTTGTTTTTTGAGATAAAGTTTCTCTGTGTAACAGTATTTGTTATCCTAGAACTCACTCTGTAGACCAGGCTGGCTCAAACTCACAGAGATCTGCCTGCCTCTGACTCCCCAGTGCTAAGATTAAAGGTGTGTACTCCCATGCCCAGCCAGGTGTGTGGTTTTATATCTGGGTTTTCAAATTGATTCCATTGATCATTTGTTTTTTTTTATACCAATACCATGTGGACTTTATTACTATAACTCTGTAGTAGAACTTGAAATAACATAATACCTTTGGAAGTTCTTTTATTGTTCAGGATTGTTTTAGCTGTCCTGGGTTTTTTTGTTTATCCATATGAAGTTGAGTATTGCTCTTTCAAGGTCTGTAAAGTACATTGCTTTTGATAAGATGGCCATTTTCATTATGCTAATCCTACTAATTTCATGAGCATGGGAGATCATTCCATCTTCTGATATCTTTTTCAATTTCTTTCTTCAAAGACTTGATGTTCTTCTCATACAGATCTTTCACTTGCTTGGTTAGAGTTACCAGTAGAAATAATTAATTAAATTGTTTAACAGTATTTATATTATTGTTAATTGATTGGCAGCTGTTAATTCTTAACCAGCCATTATAAATGAGCACACAGACATCATGTGGATTTTAACAAGCCATGGTCTGTATTGAGCAATCTTGGCCCATCTAAGCTAGCTCTTAATTCTATTTCTGAATAAAGCCCCATATAATATACATACGTCCCATGGGCTGTTTTTCTCCTTGTTATGCCAATGTTTCAGGTCACATGGAATGAGTTTCTTTTCTCTAACCCATGGCATGTGTCTTCCTTCCTGCTCTTTGTTACTCTTGGAGGCTTCTCTTACCCATCAACCTCTCTGCTTCAGAAGCCTGCACACCTTAGTCCAACCTACCTCTGTCTTTGTCCAATCTCAGGCCTCAGCATTTATTCAACCAATCAGAGAATGCCTCAGAAGGGGCGGGAACCAGATCTTAGCACTGAAATCAGCCCTTGTTAGACCTTCCACCAACATCTCACTCTAAGTCTAACAAAAGGCTCCTTTTCTTATAACAATACATCAATAAATATGATACAGTAACAATAAATAAAATAAAAACAATACAATAAAAATAATTATGAAGCAATTATGAAAACTAAAAGGTATGACATACATCCTCAATATCAGTCCATATGTTTTTGACTAGTAAACTAGGAAATATATTCTATTATATATCTTATCTTCATGAGTTTAAGGCTCTATACCTAATTCAACCTCCATCCTAACTTACATTATTAACTAAAATCATCTTAACCCTAGAACATAGGCTATATCTCTGTAGTCTTCAATCACATCAGAAACATGAGAAGGAGAAATATATCAAAATAGATAGGGAGTGCAGAACAAGCCACTTCCAAAACTATGAAATGTCAGATGACTGGCTGCCCTAGACAGTCCCCAGTTTCTATAACATTGGAGCATCATCTTCAGCCTTCTGGCCAAGCATATCTCACAGACTTAGTTGTGGAGCAGGAAATAAGATTTTCCCATTTTGTCTTTGCAGAATCAGGCCATCGATTTTGGTCCATCTTTGGACTGAATAGTGTGTTGAGAGGGCAGGGACGTTTCTTCCCACTAAGAATTATCGTCTCCATCCAAATCCAATGGGAACTGTCAGGAGCTGACAGTCTCATGTCAAAGAATTTTTAAAAAAATAAAAATATCTTTAAATGCCATATTTTAGAGATGTCTTGAGGTTTTTGAAGATCATCTCTCCATCTCTGTATTGTTGAATGAGTAAATGTTGCTTGTATCTAACGACTTAATATCTAATTAACTTAGAAAACAGCTGAGATTAACTAAACTAATACCTAATAAAATCACAAGTTTGAATGACTATCAACTTCCGTTTATTTTTTTAATAATTTATTTTTTATTTCTTCAAGTTACATCTCAATCACAATCCCCTCCCGACTCCCCCCTCCAGTCCCACCCTTCCACCCTCCTCCCCCTCAACCCCCCATCCTCTTCCCTTCTTTTTTTTTAGTTTAAGGTATTTCTTTCCCCCCCCCACAACAGCTCTCCCTTTCAGTCCAAAAAATGGTTCTTTTTCTTATAACTATAAATACAATACAAAACAACAGAAATAAATAGGCCACAATTATAAGAGTTATATGCTTAGCATACATTCCCAATGTCCAGTCCATATGTATTTGGCACCTGATTTTAACATTCTGCTATCTAACCATCTCCATGAGTTTAAAGTTGTATATCTAACTCAGCTTTCATACTAACTTGCCTCACAATTTTAAAAATATCTTCTTAGATCCAGAACACCCTCTTGATTCCTAAACAACTCAAAATTTAACTATGAGACTCTAGCTATCTATTCTTCAACCACCTCAGAGACCTGAGAGGGATAAATATATTTTATTATATAGGAAGTACAGGGCCTACAGATTCCAAAACTAAGAAATGACATACCAGTGGCTGCCTGGACAGTTCCCATTTTCTCTCCATATATTACAGCATCAATCTTCAGCCATTTGGCCCCATTTCTCTGACAGACATTGATTGTAGAGCAGGAATTATGAAGGACTTACCTACCCTGTCTTGGCAGAGCTAGGCTGTCGACATATCTGCTTCCAAGTTTTGTCCTTTTTGGACAGAAGTCTGTCTACAGTTGAAGCAAGGAGTTTTTCTTGCCAAGAGAAAGGCTTACCATCAATTCAATCATATCCCACTGGAGATTCTTCGATGCTCATCTTCTACTTGGAGTAGAATAGGGGGTGCTGTCAGGAGCTGACATGTCTCGATATCAAAAAGTCTTAGGTTGAGAAAACATCTTTGAATGCCATATTCTGCCGATCTCTTGAGGTTTTTGAAGATGCCCTATCTATCTCTTATATTTAGATAAGCAAATATTGCTTGTCTCTTAGCAACTTGATTTCTGAGTAGCTTAGAAAATAACTGTGAAGCCGGGCGGTGGTGGCGCACGCCTTTAATCCCAGCACTTGGGAGGCAGACGCAGGCGGATCTTTGTGAGTTCTAGGCCAGCCTGGTCTACAAAGCGAGTCCAGGACAGCCAGAGATATTCAGAGAAACCCTGTCTCGAAAAAAAACCAAAAAAAAAGAAAAAAAAGAAAATAACTGTGATAGACTGTCATAGTAACTAACAAAATGACACGTTTTCATGACTATTAGTTTCCGTTTCTTAATTATCCTAAACAGTTTATGTCGGTTGGTAGCAAGAGGTCAAAACTTGACATTTCATTTTTAAGTATTACTATGAACAATACCTTTAAGAAGCGTTACCCTTAATTTTGTATCAATATACAAAGATCAATACCAACGTGGCCAAATATAATCTTAATTTTACATCAATATACAAGGGTCAATACAATTGTGGCCAAATATAATCGTAATTTTGTATCAATATACAAAGATCAATACCGATGTAGCCCTATACAATTTTATTTATTTTGTATACAGTGTTCTGTCTGCATGTATGACTGCAGGCCAGAAGAGGGCACCAGATCTCATTATAGATGGTTGTGAGCCACCATGTGGTTGCTGGGAATTGAACTCATGACCTCTGGAAGAGCAGTCAGTGCTCTTAACCACTGAGCCATCTCTCCAGCGCCCTATACAATTTTAATTTTGCATTAATATACCATGATCAATACCAATTTAGCCAAATATAATATTAATTTTGTATCAGTATACAAAGGTATAAGGCCATATTCAATAATCTGTCCTTTTTTCTCGATCTTTCCTATACTATGTCTATGTCCCATTTTTCTCAAGTCTGTTCACTCCTATATAGGAGAGAAAGAAGGATACAGAAAAGCAAAAGAGAGAAGTCCCTGGGTCTAACCTCCAAAACCCATTTAACGAGACCATTTAACAGCTTGTAGTCTTTTCCCCTAAATAACAAAATTTTCTATTATCTATCAAATAACCAAAGGGGGAGAACACCCTCCCCACCTTCTGGGGATGGGACGTTGTTCTCTTAAAATGACTTCCTGCTGATTTGGGATGTAGTAAACCTGTTTGGGGCCCAAATAAGAATGGAAAAATGGTGAAAAATGTTAATAGAATCATTTGATGTTCAATCCTTTTGTGCTCAGCTATTTAGATGTCCTAAGAAGTTCATAGACAGAAGCTGATCTTCAGAGCTTTACTGAAGATCTGGCTGGAGTAGTCTGTGGAGCTGAACGATCTTAGTGATTTTGAGTTGTTGTGGTTATAGACTTTTGAGGAAACTGCTATTGAGGAAGTCTGCAAGGCTGGATCATCTGAGCCACTTGTCTTCTTTGGTGTCTGATCTGTTTTCTGCTGAGGTTTCCATTGTCCAGTTGTCCCTGGATTCCTTGAATGGATGCTTTAAATCTCCTGGAAAGAGAAGAACAGAGCCCTGCCCTAATCCTAACTTTGGAACAATTACCTTTTTTTGGGGGGGGGGAGGGTCAGGTAATATTTTTCCTGGATCAAATTTGGTTTTTTTGAAAATATATAAAGTATTACCTTTCAATCCAGATTAAAGAAGAAATTATTTTGATATTTTGGAGCTAAACAAACCTTTAGTGTATATATTTTGAGATCTCAAAGGACAATTTGTTTGAATTGCAGCCTGCCTTTTGTAAGTAGCTTTTAAACGTAAATCCTTCCAAATCCTATATGCCTGTCTCTGCATTCTAAGTTTTGGGATCAAAGACATGTGGTTCCCAACTGATGGGATTAAAGATGTGCTCCCCCACCCCTGGATCAAAGTTTTTCTCTGTTTAGAGCTTGTTTTGTATCAGACTGAATTTGAGCTCTGAGATCTGCCTGTTTCTGTCTCTAGTGTGTTGGGATTAAGGGTGTATTCTTCCCCAATGATGGGACTAAGGGTGTGCACCATCACCACCCTCTTTCTTGTAACTCTAGAATTTATAAGACAACTAACTCTATAGTGATCCTCCTGTCTCTGCTGGAGGTAAAGGCATGGGCTAACACCATGCATTATTTTAGCTTAGCTCTAAGTATTTTCAACTCTTGGAGGTTTGTAAAACCAGGTTGAACAGCTGTCACCTTTAATTATTTATTTACAGTGTTTTAAACCTGTTACCTGCTTTTTAATGCCAAAACATGGAAATAGCCTATACCTCTACAAAAAAAAAAAAAAAACAAAAAAAAAAACCTTTTAAGCTGCTATCAAGTTTGTGTAATCTCTGTAGCCACCTGCAGTCTAACATTCTAATCTGAAATTAAGGCCATTTTCCAGTAATAATAATATAATATAATAATAATATAATGCCAGTAAGGCAATTATACCTTTGGTAAATTATAGTTTGAAAATTTTATATTGTATTTTTATTATATTTTTAAGCTTATTAACTCTTTTCTTAAAAAAGTATTGTTTACTTCTAGAACATAGTTTCCTCCCTCCTCCCCTCCTGGCCCCTCCCTTCCTCTCTTCTTCCCTCCCTTTCTCCTTCCCTCCCTCCCTCCCTCCCTCCTTGTTCCTCTACTTGGTACTTTCCTTCTCCTAAGATGAGGTGGGCCCTCACATATGATACTCTCTCAGATCTTGCGTCATGTGAGGGCCACGAGCTTCCATTTGTACTGGAGCTTGATAAGACACACCATCTCGGGTGTGGTGTTCCAGTAACCTGCAGCAGATTCCATGACTCACTGGTGGGTAGAATTTTTCCTAGGATAGATATGTTAGGTTCCTATCTATTTGGGTGTGTGGGTTGTAGGATAGTTATCCTCTGATGTATAGTTAATATCCATTTATAAGGGAATACATACCATGTTTATCTTTGTGGGACTGCGTCAGCTCACTTAGGATGAGCTTTTCTAGTTCCATCCATTTGGTTTCGAATTGCATGATTTCCTCATTTCTGATAGCTGTGTAGTACTCCATTGTGTAAATGTACCACAGTTTTTTTTATCCATTCTTCAGTTGATGGACATCTGGGTTGTTTCCAGTTTCTGGCTATTACAAATAAAGCTGCTATGAACATTGTTGAGGCAAAGTCCTTGTGGTTTCGTTTCGAATCTTTTGGATATATGCCCAAGAGGGGTATGGCTGGGTCTTGAGGTAGATTTATTCCCAATTTTCTAAGATACCTCCAGATTGATTTCCAAAGTGGTTGCACAAGTTTGCACTCCCACCAGCAATGGGGGAGTGTTCCCCTTTCTCCACATCCTCGCCAGCATGTGCTATCATTTGAGTTTTTGATCTTAGCCATTCTGACAGGTGTGAGATGGAATCTCAGAGTTGTTTTAAGTTGCATTTCCTTGATGACCAAAGATTTTGGACATTTCCTCAAATGCCTCTCAGCCTTTAGAGATTCCTCTTCTGTGAATTCTTGGTTTAGCTCTGTACCCCATTCATTGATGGGGTTATTTGATTTTTTGGTGTTTAATTTCTTCAGTTCTTTATATATTTTGGATATTAGCCCTCTGTCAGATGTTGGGTTGGTGAAGATCCTTTCCCAGTCTGTAGGCTGCCATTTTGTTCTAAGGACAGTATCCTTTGCCTTACAGAAGTTTTTCAATTTTATAAGGTCCCATTTATTGATTGTTTGTTTTAGTGCCTGAGCTATTGGTGTTCTATTCAGGAAGTTGCTACCAGTGCCAATGATTTCAAGGCTTTTACCCACTTTCTCTTCTATTAATGTTAGTGTGTCTGGATTTATGTTGAGGTCCTTGATCCACTTAGACTTAAGTTTTGTACAGGGTGATAAGTATGGATATATTTGCATTCTTCTACATGTTGACATCCAGTTAGAACAGCACCATTTATTGAAGATGCTTTCCTTTTTCTATTGTATGTTTTTGGCTTCTTTATCAAAAATTAAGTGACCATAGGAGTATGGGTTTATTTCTGGGTCTTCAATTCAATTCCATTGGTCAACTGGTCTGTTTCTATACCAGTACCATGCTGTTTTTATTACTATTGCCCTGTAGTACAGCTTGAAATCCGGGATGGTGATACCTCCAGATGTTCTGTTATTGTACATGATTGATTAAGCTATTCTGGGTCTTTTGTTATTCCATATGAAGTTGAGAATTGTTTTTTCCAGATCTGTAAAAAAATTGAGTTGGTATTTGGATAGGAATCGCATTGAATCTGTATATTGCTTTTGGTAAAATTGCCATTTTTATTATGTTGATCCTACCTATCCATGAGCAAGGGAGATCTTTCCATCTCCTGATATCTTCTTCAATTTCTTTCTTCAGGGACTTGAAGTTCTTATCATACAGGTCTTTCACTTGCTTGGTTAGAGTTACCCCCAGGTATTTTATATTATTTGTGGCTATTGTGAAGGGTGTTGATTCTCTTATTTCTTTCTCAGCCCATTTATCTTTTGTGTAAAGAAGGGCTACTGATTTTTTTGAATTGATTTTGTATCTGGCCACCTTGCTGAAGGAGTTTATCAGCTGTAGGAGTTCTCTGGCCGAATTTTTGGGGTCACTTATGTATACTATCATATCATCTGCAAATAGGGATACTTTGACTTCTTCCTTTCCAATTTGTATCCCCTTGATCTCTTTTAGTTTTCTTATTGCTCTAGCTAAAACTTCAAGTACTATGTTGAAGAGATATGGAGAGAGTGGGCAGCCTTGCCTTGTCCCTGATTTTAGAGGAAATGCTTTAAGTTTCTCTTCATTTAGTTTGATATTGGCTATTGGCTTGTTATCAATTGCCTTTATTATGTTTAAATATGGTCCTTGTATGCCTGATCTCTCTAAGACTTTTATCATGAAAGGGTGCTGTATTTTGTCAAAAGCTTTTTCAGCATCCAATGAGATGATCATGTGGTTCTTTTCTTTCAGCTTGTTTATGCGGTGGATTACATTGATGGATTTTCTAATGTTGAACCACCCCTGCATCCCTGGGATGAAGCCTACTTGATCATGGTGTATGATACTTTTAATGTGATCTTGGATCCAGTTTGCAAGTATTTTTTTTTTTTTTTTTTTTGGTTTTTCGAGACAGGGTTTCTCTGAATATGTCTGGCTGTCCTGAACTCACTTTGTAGACCAGGCTGGCCTCGATCTCACAAAGATCCGCCTGCCTCTGCCTCCCAAGTGCTGGGATTAAAGGCGTGCGCCACCACTGCCCAGCTGGTTTGCAAGTACTTTATTAAGTATCTTTGCATCCATGTTCATAAGGGAAATTGGTCTGAAATTTTCTTTCTCCATGGGGTCTTTGTGTGGTTTAGGTATCAGGGTAACTGTGGCCTCATAGAATGTGTTTGGCAGTATTCCTTCTGTTTCTATGTTGTGGAAGAGTTTGAAGAATATTGGTGTTAGCTCTTCTTTGAATATCTGGTAGAATTCTGTCCTAAAACCATCTGGCCCTGGTTTTTTTTTTGGTTGGAAGACTTCTAATGACTTTTTCTATTTCCTTAAGGGTTATGGGACTGTTTAATTTGTTTACCTGTTCTTGATTTCACCTTGGTAGGTGGAATCTATCAAGAAAATCGTCCATCTCATTTAGATTTTCCAATTTTGTGGAGTACAAGTTTTTGTAGTAGGACCTAACGTTTCTTTGGATTTCCTCAATGTCTGTTGTTATTTCCCCCTTTTCATTTCTGATGTTGTTGATTTGGGTATTTTCCCTCTGCCTTTTAGTTAGTTTAGCTAAGGGCTTGTCTATTTTGTTGATTTTCCAAAGAACCAGCTCTTGGTTTTGTCGATTGTTTGTATTGTTCTTTTTGTTTCTAAGTTGTTGATTTCAGCCCTGAGTTTGATAATTTCCTCTCGTCTGCTCCTCTTGGGAGTGTTTGCTTCTTTTTGTTCTAGCTCTTTCA
>CAJQZJ010001265.1:730148-773371 GCA_907164525.1 Lophiomys imhausi
AGTATATAGTGTCCTTCCCCATCTCTTTTGATTAATGTTGGTTGAAAATCCAATTTGTTGCATACTAGAATTGCTACTCCAGCTTTTTTCTTGGGTCCATTTGCTTGGTATATCTTTTTCCAGCCCTTTACTTGGAGATAATGTCTATCTTTTTTGCTGACGTGTGTTTCTTGTAAGCAGCAGAATGTGGGATTCTGTTTTCGCATCCATTCTGCTAGCCTGTGCCTTTTTATTGGAGAATTGAGTCCATTGATGTTGAGAGATATTAATGACCAGTGATTGTTACTTCCTGCCATCTTTATGTTGGTGAAAATAGTGTGTGAGTGAGCTTCTTTTCTTTTGGTTTTACTGCAGGCATGCTATTTGCTTCCTGTGCTTTCTTGTTTGTAGTTAACCTCTTTGGGTTGACGTTTTCCTTCCAACATCTTCTGTAGAGCTGGATTTGTGTATAGATATTGTTTGAATTTAGCTTTGTCATGGAATATCTTGTTTTCTCCATCTATGTTGATTGACAATTTTGCAGGGAATAGTAGTCTGGCCTGGCATTTGTGGTTTTTTAGGGTCTGCAAGATGTCTGTCCAGGCCCTTCTGGCTTTTAGAGTCTCTGAAGAAAAGTCAAGTGTGATTCTGATAGGTTTGCCATTATATATTATTTGACCCTTTTCCCTAGCAGCTTTTAAATTTCTTTCTTTGTTCTGTACATTTAGTGTTTTGATTATTATGTGGCGGGAAGACTTTCTTTTCTGGTCTAATCTATTTGGAGTTCTGTAAGCTTCTTGTACAGTTATAGGCATCTCTTTTTTTAGATTTGGGAAATTCTCTTCAATAATTTTGTTGAAGATATTTTCTGGTCCATGGAGGTGGGACTCTTCTCTTTCTTTTATTCCTATTATTCTGAGATTTCGTCTTTTCATTGTGTCCTTGATTTCCTGAAGGTTTTGTGTCAGGACTTTTTGAGATTTGACATTTTCTTTGACAGATGTATCAATTTCTTCAATTTTATCCTCTGAGCCTGAAGTTCTTTCTTCCATCTCTTGTATTCTGTTGGTGATGCTAGTGTCTGTAGTTCAGATTCTTTTCTTAAAGTTTTCCAGTTCTATGGATGTCTCGGATTGGATTTTCTTCATTGCTTCAACTTCCCTTTTCAGGTCTTCTGTTCCTTTAAGCGCTTTATTCATTTCCATCACCTCCTTTGCAGTACTTTGTTGTTGCTCTCTGAGGTATTTGATTTCCTCCCTTAGGCCTTCTATTATTAATATGTGTATGATTAAGGTCATTTTCCTTTGCTTCAATTGTGTTTGGCTGTCCAGAGTTGTTTGTAGCATTATTGCTAGGATCTGGAGACATCCTATTGTTTTGGTTTTTTTTTTTTTTTTACCATGTTCTTGCGCTGAACTTTTGTCATCCTGATGGACCCAGGTGTTATTTGTTTGTTTCTTTTGTTACCAGACCTTGGTGTTCAGGAAAACTCCCTGCCCTGGGGGTTGGCTGATCCTGAGATCCTGTTGTTTACCTCCAGATGGCGGGCAGGTTCCTGTAATAGACTGACTGGCTCTCGGAGAGGAGGGTGGCTGCCCTTCTCCTCAACTGCTTGTTACCCAATTGGACCAATATAGAGGGGATTGGAGTGGGGAGAGGGCTAGCCTCTGAGGACCTGGGAGCTGACAGGTCTCCTCAGAAAGGCAGGTAGAGCTGTGGTTGGGTCTGTGTTCTCCTTTCACTGACCCAGTCGTTCTGGCTCCCCAGCTAGGCTGACTATGCAGGCAGAGAGCTCCACCCACAACATATGCCGGCCTCAGTGTGCCTGTTGCTGACTACCTCAGATGCTTGGGTGCTAGGGTGAGTGACCCACCCGCCCCAGTATTTGTGGAGAACACACTGTTGCGGGCTCTGTGTGCAGTCAGTCTTGGCTCCTAATTGCTTTGCTGTGACTGGGTTAGGTTTCTGCCTCTCCGCTACAGTGCACACTGTGCCTCCATGTTGGAAACTCCGGAAAAAATAATCTCACTTACCTTTGCTCTTGTGGTGGGGCTGTTTTTCCCTCTTGAGTATACATGTTGGAGTGCAGGCTGGATATCAGGCAGACAGGCGGGGCCGCTGGTCTGTGGCTGGAGCCGTGGGCTGGATCCGCTCCTGGGCTAGATCTCTAGCCAGAGCTCCTCTCCAGACCGGTGACGGAGCTGGCTGATCTCAGGGTGGTGTGCCCGGGAACTGCGTGGATTGTTTTACCTGGTGACCGGTCTCAATGTTCGCCGTGGGAATTCAGACACCGTCTGTGTTTCACTGTAGGCTAGGGGACCTCACATTCACTCCACAGTGACTAATCTCATTCACCTACTACTCAGATGCACTGCTCTATGGTCGGCACCATCTTGGATCCAACTTCCATTTCTTAATTATCCTAACGAGTTTGTGATAGTTGCTATCAAATGGACTAGAACTTTACCTTGCATTTTTTTTTTTTTTGGTTTTTTGAGACAGGTTTTCTCTGTGTAGCCCTGGCTGTCCTGGACTCACTTTGTAGACCAGGCTGGCCTCGAACTCGCAAAGATCCGCCTGCCTCTGCCTCCCAAGTGCTGGGATTAAAGGCGTGCGCCACCACTGCCCGGCTTTTACCTTGCATTTTTAAGAATTACAAAGGTATAATACCTAACCAAAATATACCCTTAATTTTGTATCAATATACAAAGACCTATAGAAGTAGATTCAACAACCTACCCTTTTTTCCTATAATTCTTATATCATGTCTATAACCTTAATTTTGTATTAATAATCAATATCTATGGGAATAGATTCAATAATCTATCCTTTTATCTCATCATTTCTATATTATGTACCCATGTTCCCCCTCTTTTTTCTTTTTAAGTCTTCTCCCCTATATAAAAGAATGAAGGCTAGATAAAAGAAAAAGAGAGAAATCCCTGAGTCTAACCTCCTGTACCTTGCTTAACAAGTCCATATAACAACTTTTAACCATTCCTCCCTAAACAACATCTATTACTCATCAAAGACCAAAGAATCATCCACCCCACTTTTTGGGAATGAGACGTTGCTCTCTTAAAATTGCTTCCTGCTCAATTGGGTCATAGAAAACCTGTTTGGGGGTCCAAATAAAATGGAAAAAATGGTTAATGAATTTAATAGTTACATTTGTTGTCCAGTCTTTATGTGCTCAGCAATTTAAATGTCCTGAGCAGTTTGTAGTTTGAATCTGGACTTTGGGTGGGAAAGTTCAGGGCTTTATTGAAGTCTTGTCTGGAATAGTCTTTGAGGATGGGCAGTCTCAGGAAGCTGTTTGAAGTTGTTCTGGATGCAGATTTTTGAGGAAACAGTTATTGAGGCAGTCTATGAGGCTGGATCATTTGTGCTACTTATCTTCTTTGGTGTCTGGTCACTTTGTTCTGAAAATATATAATTTCTGACAAGTAACATATAGTTCTGCAATTACCAAAGTGCCTTGGATGTGCAGGATGCACAAATCAATTAAGGAATATTTTCTGTTCTTCGTTTGAACAGAAGAAAGACATTTGTAAGTCTCCATCCATGCCATATAAAAGGATGGCATGGAATAGTATTACATATATATGCTATATATATATATAAAATCTATTTTAAATTGAAAATACAGCATAAGACTGTATGGAGTTTAAGTATTCTCCTCTACAGTTGACATAAATTTATTAATTGATTAAAAGAGATTTATTCTGTGTTGTTCAGGCTTTTTGTAGATTAGGTTTGCCTCAAACTCAAAAGGAACATATCTGTCTCTGTCTTTGTCTCCCACGTTTCAGGATTAAAGGTATAAATTTATATATTTTTTCTTTCCTTTTCTCCTTTCTTTGGAGATTTAATTTCTATGTGGATATATCTATCCTTATTGAGACAGGGTTTTCTTTGTAGCTTGGGCTGTCTGTAGAGCTCTATAGATTAGATTGGCCTCAAATACACAAGGAACCTGTTTTTTTCCAAGTTTTGAGATCAAGGTATGAATTTAAATAATTGAATTACCCATATTAAACAATAACATTCATTAAACCATTTTGTATTAGTTTGAGCTCCAATTCTCCCATGGAAGCCTCATTCTTAAGGAGATTGGTGTAGAATAGCATGATAGGCTATTTTATGTTAGTTTTTCTTAACTGTTGGCTGTGGGAGGCATGCAGTTTGCATGTTCTTCCTTAGCCTAACTCTGGGTCCTTATATTGATTAACAGAATCTCTCTGTCTCTCTGTCCCCCCCCCCTCTCTCTCTTTGAGACAGGATTTCTCTGTGTATCCTTGTCCTGGATGCACTTTGTAGACCAGGCTAGCCTTAAACTCACAGAGATCAGCCTGCCTCTGCCTCCGAAGTGCTGGGATTAAAGGTGTGTGCCAGATCTCAGCATTGAAATCAGCCCTTGTTAGACCTTCTGCCAAAAGTTACCCTAAGATATTTTATATTATTTGTGGGTATTGTGAAGGGTGTTGTTTCCCTGATTTCTTTCTCAGCCTTTTTAGAACTTGTATATATGAGGGCCACAGATTTTTAAAATTTAATCTTGTATTCAGTTATTCACTAAAAGTGTTTATAAACTGTAGGAGTTTCCTGCTAGAATTTTTGGGGTCACTTATGTGTACTATCATATCATCTCTGAATAGGGATACTTTGACTTCTTCCTTTCCAATTTGTATTTCCTTGATCTCCTTTAGTAACCTTATGGCTTTAGCTAAAACTTCAAATCTATATTAAATAGATATGGAGAGAGTGGAAAATCTTATCTTGTTCCTAATTTTAGTGGAATTGTTTTGAATTTCTCTCCATTTAATTTGATGTTGGCTTATTGGCCTTCAGTAAATTGTTTTTTTTTATGTTTAGATATGACCCTTGTATCCCTGATCTCTCCAACACTTTTGTCATGAAAAGGTGTTAGATTTTTTTCAAAGGCTTTTTCAGCATCTAATGAGATAATTAAATGGTTTTGTTCATTTGTTTTTGCTTTGTTTTGTTTTTTAGTTTGTTTATATGGTAGTTTACATTGTCAGATTTTAGTGTGTTGAAACCTCTCTGCATCTTTGGGATGAAGCCTACTTGTGGAGGATGATTTTTTTAAAATAAATTTATTTATTTATTACTTCAGGTTACATCTCCCTCATAGTGTCTTCCTTCAACCCTTCCCAGTCCTGCCCTCCCATCCTCTACCCCCTAACCCTTCCATCCCACTCCTCTGGAGTGGAATGTGCCAATTTCTGAGTTTATCTTTGTTGGATGGATATTTACCCCCCTGGTTTCTGTTTCCTTTCTCTTCTTCTGGCCTGAATGGCCTGTGGTTCTGGTGACTGGTGAGTCCTCTGGTCCAGTAGTGTGTCTCTTCTGGGGTTTTGGTGGCCTGTGTGACCTCTGGGCTTCTGGGTGCCTGTGCTGCCTCTGAAGTTTTCAATTCAGGAAACTGGTATAGTCTATGGGCATCTGTATGCTGGCATGGCCTCTGGTAGAGCAGCGGACTTCTGGGGTTCTGTATACCAATGTGACTTCTCGGGTTCTTAATACTGTGGCCTCTCGTAGAGCAGGGGCCTTTTGTTGTAGTTGTGGGCCTGGATATGGATGGAGACAAGGGAAGGTAGGGCTATTAGGAGAAAGCTGAGTAGGCTCTAAGGAAATTTTGATATCTCCAGGCTTTGTCTTACATCAGGTTCTGGATATAGGTGTGGCTTCTGGTAGAGCAATGGGCTTTTTCTGGGGTTATGGGCCAGGATCAGTTTCCAGTTTTTAATTGGCCCACCAACTTACAGTTTAACTTCAAAAGCTGATGCTAGTCAATATATGTGAAGTGCTCTGCCCAGGGTTGAAGGACAGCCTTTAGAGGGGAATTCCACACAAGCAGAAGCTGTTTCAGCTGCAGAAATGTACAATATATATGTACTATTTTTGAGTATTCAACATGGCTTCACATCATTTGTTTACATTTCTTTTTCTAAAGACTCCATAGTAGATGTTAGTATCCACAGTTTTACAAAAGAACCCCTGAGTCAGAAAAATTAAGTTCCTTACCTGAGGTTAGACTCTCAGAGAGAGAGAGAGAGAGAGAGAGAGAGAGAGAGAGAGAGAGAAGAATGTATAAGTTCTGCAGTCTTAAGCTCAGACCTAGAGATCTTTACAGCCCATTATACCTAGGCAGGGTCCAGGACAGGCCTTGGCCTTAGGATATGATTTCTTAATCTCCCCACAATTTGATCACGAGGAATCAGCATGGAAGCCCATCACAGACTGTTGCATAATATTTGATCACATTGTGAACCTCAAGGTTGTGAACTGTAAAACCCTTTTTCAAATTCTGGGATGGCTCAGCCTTTAATCCTAGAACTTTCTGTTTACTGTATACAAGTACTTGTGATAGGTCTGCCTTTATATGTTACTTGACCTTTTCCCCTTGCTGCTTTTAATATTCATTCTTTGTCTGTATATTTAGTGTTTTGGTATTATGTGGTGGGGGACTTTTTTTTCTGGTCCAATACATTTGGTGTTCTTTAAGCTTCTTGTATATTTGTTCTATTTCTCCCTCATCCACTGGGATAGCAAAAGGAACTCTACATGAAGTACCCACTGTATGTGCACAAATGTATTTCCTCCTAGATAGTCAAAGATGTCTTGGTTAACATTAGATAGGGTGAGGGGGTCTATGTCAGGCTACTATTCATTCAGATGTTCATAGGACAGAACACTGAATGTAAACATAGTATCTCTCCTCTCTGCCACCTATTGCTACACACAATGGTATGTGTGTACAGCATAGTATAGCTGGCCCTGGATGTGGAGGTTGTGGGTGAGCCAACCCCGAAGAAGTGAGTGTGGGAGAGCCAGTCCTGTCTTTTGTCTGTTTTTCAGTGGTGTTGGCAAGTGAGAGGTGTCTCCACTCTCTGAAGCTCTCGCCACAGGTAGCAGGTGGGAGAGTTAGACCTGATGGGGTCATGAGAGCAGGAGAGTTGGTCCAACCTTTTACCTGCTGCAGCACTAGGAAGAGCAGGCCCTGCACTTTACGTGGGTAGCACAGTAGAACTGGCTCTGAATATGAGGGTTGCAGGCCCAGAAACTAGGGCTTTGAGTTGATCCACAGCAACATATACCCCATGGATCAACTGCTGGAGAACACAAAGAGGCCAGTTCCACAGACCCAAAACTACAAGATCTCCATGACATAGGACAACAGGATATTTGAGAGGAGTTCAGTGAGGTTTCAGTATTGACAAAATAGTAGAAACCAGAGGCCTCGTACCAGACCAAGGAGTCATTATAATGAACATTTCCAAGAAAAAAGGTGTGGACAAAGGTGAATATTGTGGCACACACTGAGATACCCTACAGCTTCCTCAATGAGATTTTTTTTTTAAGTTGGAAGAAGTTTCAAGGGTGGGGGGTGAGTCTTAGGGGAGGTGGGAGATAAGAGGGAATAGGGTACATGATGTGAAATTCACAAAATAAATAAATAAAAATAATAAGAAAAAAAGATGATCCCACTTATGGGTCTTGCTTTCCTCCTCCTTCGTGATCTTGCCCCTTTGCTGAGGGCCTTAGTCATTAATTCTCCTGAATTCCTGATATTTTCTGCAGGAGAGAAAACTCCAGATGGACTCAGTAGAGAAACGAACCTGGGTTGTGAGGGAGCTTCTACGGAGTGAGAGACAGTATGTGGAAATGCTGATAATGGTGAGGGATGTATATGCCAGGCCCCTGAGGGCAGCACTCTCTTCAAACAGAGCCATTCTGAGTGCTGCCAATGTCCACATCATTTTCTCTGACGCTCTGTGCATCTTAAATCTCAACAGGTAAACCTTAAAGATGGCTTCTTTAAAAAAAAAGTACCCCTCAGATTATGGGAAGAACACACTTTGTTTCAAAAGTCCCATTGTGAGCTAGCACTACTCTGTATTTGTGTGGAGAGGTTCCTTTGCATGTCCCTTAACACCTGCAGCCAGCAGTGATGACTTCCAGTGCTATCCCAGCCCCATGTTTCAACATGTTCAAGAAAAATAATTCAATGCCTGGGCATTCTGTACTCAATAAACTGCTCACACAAAAGTCCATGGGAAAGAGTCAACTACTAGTGTAACTTTATATAATTATGTTTATTTCTCAGTTTCTCTCTTAAACTGGCCATCACCCAAATAATTGAGACTCTAATTATATTATTTGTTAAACAGGCTTCATATCAAAAAAACCGAGCAGTTATTACTCTATTCTTAACCCACTAAGCTAATCTGGCTTCCCCCCAGTGTAAATCCCAGAGATACTTGCATTTTGTAGTTTTTCTGCTTCAGTTGAATCTCTACTGGTTTCTCCTGCCTCTGCCTGTTGCTGAATCCCTCTTCTTCTCTATTACTCCTCCTCCCCTAGAGGGCAGGAAATCCAGTCCTATTCTCTCCTCTGCTTAGTGATTGGCTGTAAGCTGCTTTATTGGCATTTCAGGGGACAATTGGGGAACAGTGTTTATACAACATTCAGAAATAAAATTCTCAGAACAAAGATTGCAACCAGATATGGGGGGTAAAAAAATCAGCATTTGAATTACATAATAACTTTATCCCTATAGTCAGCAATTTCTAATTGAATAATAGACCAGGAACAAAACAGTTCAATGCCAGTAGGTTACTCTGCTTTTTTATTGTGAGTTTCCTTTATGTATAAAGAGATCAAGAAAAACAATGATTTCTGCCTGCAGTAGAGTGAAGAGAGCCAAGTGCTGGTCTTAGTAAATTTCCACAGATCTGGAGAGATAGTTCATCACCTCTCTCGGCCCAGCTCCTGTCCTGTGAGAAGGCTGATGAAACCTCTTTCAGTTTTCATGACCTGGAATAGCTAAGAAGGGTCATCTTGGATCTGTAGAGTATACGGACTGCATGCAAGTTATGTTTCTTGGCCTTGAGGCTTTTGAAGTTGCCATTCTCCTCAGAGGACTGTGTGGATGTCCATGGCCCAGGCTCTCTGAGGGTGGGCCTTTCAGAAGTGGATCTATTGTGGAAGCTGGATGCTGACCAAAGGAATCAAGATAAAAGGTGGTATCCTGGACAACCAACCTCTTCCCTAACTGCCCAGCTCCCCCATTCTGTCAAATCCACGTGGTTCTGTGATAAAGCACTCAACTGGTAAAAATTAAGATCTACCACAAAAGACTAAACAGAAAAGCCTACACTAATGAATTTTGGAGACTTTCGCAGTCTCTGATATTATGATACAATCTTTTTGTGTTGTAGAGAGTTTCTAGATAACCTAAGAGACAGACTACATGAATGGAGCCCAGCCCACTGTGTGGGAGAAATATTCATAAAGTTTGGAAGCCAGTTGAACACATACACCAATTTCTTCAACAATTATCCAGTTATTCTGAAAACCATCGAGAAGGTAAGTGATTGTGCTATCTCCACCCTAGTCCTGTACAATCCAAGGCCTGAGGTAAATGTGAAGGCTGCTTCTCAACTGCTCCTTCTCAGGTCTCCCCTGCTGTACTTCCAGCTTCTAAAGGACATTAACTTAACCAATAGAGGGGGGGGGGATAATAACAGGTTTATAATTTATAACAATATATAACAAATTGTAATTTATATTAATGTCCTTGTCATAGGAGCTAACACAGCGCTGGACACACAGCAGTGTTCAGGAAGTGATAGTTGAGCTTCAGCCAACCTTATCAACACTGCAAAATGTCCATGCACCCCCAGCCACTTAGTGTCTTAGTGACAGGACACTGGACAATTGAGTTGAAGCAACACTGTGCGCTCAGAATTCTCTGCTGCTCCAGTGCTGGGAGTATGCAAGCTCAGCTCTATGGACAACTTGTCTATGACCCTTGACCTTGAGGACAAGAATTAGAGCTAAGAGTGTTACCAGAAACAAACTGGTGGTGAAGCTTTTATAGCTGTGGTAAATACTGATACCTCCTTCATTAGCATAGTCAGTACATACAGCTATTTAATACATTTAGCTGTGGTAGTTATTATTATTATTATCAACACCAACAAATCATTCTCAGCCCTTTCATAGTTCACAGGTATAAATTGCCTTGTTTCAAAAATGTTCTTGGAGCTTGAAATCAACAAATCTTTGAGTCACAGACATTAGCAACATTGACATATTTTAGACATGATACTGAGGAGAAGGACATAATTTCATTGTATGCCAATGGTGACGAATGAGTACATTTGAAATGGATAGAAAGTATAGTGGAATATTTTTGTAATATTACTCTGGAAAATATGAATTACAGCAGCATTAAAGATGAATATCCATGATAGCCAAACTCTTAAAGAAATGAAAAAGGATTTATTGTTGAATGGCAGGTACTTTATGGGTGGGAATCTGTCCCCTCACTATGGGCTAGGTGTTCTCTCCATTTTACAGATGAGAAAGTTAAATAACTTGACAAGGTCACCTACTTAATTTATTCTAACTCTAATTTACTCCTACCTTAATTATAAATCTGTTACTATTTCCCTCTATTGGTTAAGTTAATGGGAATGGTTAGGTCTGTAGTATAATTAAAATATTAGAGTTAGCCGGGCGGTGGTGGCGCACGCCTTTAATCCCAGCACTTGGGAGGCAGAGGCAGGCGGATCTTTGTGAGTTCGAGGCCAGCCTGGTCTACAAAGTGAGTCCAGGACAGCCAGGGCTACACAGAGAAACCTTGTCTCGAAAAAACCAAAAAAAAAATATTAGAGTTAATATATTAGAATATATGAATAGTACTATTGATTCTTAGATTAGATGGAGATGTTGCCTTCTTGTGTAGATCACCATTTGCTGCTGGTGGAACACAAGGCTTTATGACTATCTCACAGAGCAAAGTTTTAACAATGTAATTCTCACCTTTTAGTGCAGAGAAATGACACCAGCATTCAGAGCTTTCTTGAAGAGACATGATAAAACCATTGTTACCAAAATGCTGAGGTGAGTTTCCAGGGAGAGCATAGCTGAGTACTCAAGGACAGGCCCTCCATGACCTACAGGTAGCAACCAGGGTACCCTTCCCTATGCCCTGTACAGCCTGCCAGAACTGCTTTTGTATCCATCCCGGAGATTTGAAGAATATATTCATCTTCTCTATGCTCTGAGACTCCATACTCCTGCAGGACACGTAGACTGTGAAGACCTGACCACTGCAATCAATCAAATAAAGAAGTACAAAGGCTATGTAGATCAGGTGGGTTGCTGATACATATACGTACCCTTCAACATCAATGCTTTTGTAGTAGTCTCCCTTGAAGACCCTGAGATGCCCTCTTTTCTGTGGTAGCCTTTACTTCAATCTTTCATCCTTTTAAAGATAAACCCATAGTCCTATTTCACAATTTTGAACATGAGGGACATCTATTCTAAAAGCCAAACAATGTGAGGCAATGATTTCAGATAACTGTACAGTCAAGTGCTCCCCCTCCTCACCCCCAGTTTTAGACGGGGTCTTATGTGTCCCAGGTTAACCTGAACTTGATATGTAGCCAAGGATCTTGAACTTCTGACCCTCCTATCTCCCTCATTTCTGGACGCTGGGATTATAGATATGTACCATTCCTAGGTAATGTGGTACTTGGATTAGAACCCAGGGATTTGTTACTACTAGGAAAGGACTCTGTCAACTGAGTCACATCCCCAGCACCCCCTTTTCTAGTGTGAAAGCGTAAAATTTGGATTTGTATAGATAACCAAAAGAAAAAATGTAAAAATCTTTTGCTTCCAAGTTTTTTTTTTTCCAAGATACCAAGTTGCTTTCTTGACCTACTAAGTACAGTACTCATAATTATTCCCTATATATTGTATAGGCATCTGGGCTGAGTATAAACAGTACATCACACCCTAAAAATACTTTTTTTTTTCCTGAACAGGCTTGTTACTTGCCTTTATTAAAACATTGGGTCTAGAAAATTGATATTTTTATTAAAGCAGCAAGCCTTTTACCAGGTATCACAAAATGTTAATAAAAATGTCATGAACTTTGTTTGCCTGACATAACTTTGTTTTCTAGATAAAGAAAGACATCAAAATGAGAGAGAAGCTGTCCGATATACAGACAATCATCTGGGGGTGCCCTGTATGTACACTGATTTTCTTGTTGTATCTCACAGTCACGAGTATAACCTTGTCCCTGGGAAAAGAGACACACAGATCCCGCGGCAGTGACATTTTGTGGGATGTGGCAGTGTCACTGCCGAGCACTGCAGGCTTTCTTGTAACCTATCTCTATTATCTGCATCATTAGAAAACATTTGTAGGCTAGGCCTTGTCCCATGATTGGGATCTTCCAAGGTCATAGCTCCTTGTTTGTTGGTACTCTGGTCATGACTACCTTTGAGCTGAGCACCCAGTTACATGTTCTGCATGATCTCTGTCTGACGAAGTCCTTGGTACAAGATTCAGCACACCGAAGATGTCACTTGGAAACCCTCTGTTAACTGCCTATCACTTCTGTAAACTCACCCAATCACTTTTATCTTTCTGACTCCCCTATTTCCTAGGGCTCCTACCATGCAGATCTGCTCTTGATTCTTAGTAATATAGCCTCTTGCTCTCTGTTCTTTGAAAAATATGCTTTCCTCTCTGAAATCACCTTCCTTTCCTACTTCACTGGATAAATACTATTAACCCTTTATTGTTAGGTCAGGAGGCTGAGGAGATAGGTCAGTAGATAAGCCCAAAGCATGAGTTCTAGTCACCAGACATGACCACAGGCAGACATCTATAACTCCAGTGCTGTGAGAGCTGAAGACAGAATTGCTGGGGCTAGCTGGCTGCCAGCCTAGCTCCAGGTCTACTGAAAGACCTTGTCTGAAGGGAATAGAGCAAATTGACAGAACACCTGATGTCTGTCTTTGACTTTTGTTCTCTCTCTTTCTCTCTCTCTCTCTCTCTCTCTCTCACACACACACACACACACACACACTCACACACACATTTTAAAATGAGATCAATCATGATCTGATCTGTTACATTTCCCTGATCTCCAGCTGGGAACCGTTTTTTTTTTCCCCCCTTGGTGTCCCATAGCACCATGGAGATTACTGTCACATGGCCCTGCATACATCTATACAAAGACTGGGACCTTTGACTTGTTTTCTGGTGTCTGACATTCAGCAAGAGCCTGGTATAGATGATGAGTGAAAGTTTTAATTAATTAAGGATACTTTAATTTGGTCAGATAGGGTAGTTTTGTCATAATTTCTATTTTCACATCTTGGTAAGGAATGGGAAGTGTGTATGGTTGGGCTGAAAGAGTCTGTTTCTTAGAATTCACTCATAGAACTTTGTCTCAGGATCTCTGCACAGTGAGAAAGCATCCCCAATGGCCAGAGGGATGCAGTGGTCTGCTTCTTAATCTTACTAATTATTTTGCTTCTTTTTCTTTGTTTTTCAATAATTTAAACTATTTATTCATTTATTTATTTTATGAGCATGTACGTCTGTGTGAGGGTGTTGGATGCTCTAGATCTGGAGTTACAGATAGTTGTGAGCTGCCATGTGAGTGCTGGGAATTGAACCTGGGTCCTCTGGAAGAGTAGCCAGTACTCTTACCTGCTGAGCCATCTCTTCAGCCCACTTCTTTTTCTTGACAGCTCTTTTGACCACCTCCCTAACTTTGTTTTTGACACCTGAAAAGTATATACAAAAAATATTTCAATAGCTTTAAAAAACTGGACAGTCTCAAAAATAGTTTTCATTGTCAGTTTGGTTTGCTAAAGGAATCTTGCATTATAAACTAAGAAAAGGTTGACTTTTCTACAACTTTACCAAGTTCTAGCCAACATGAAAGTATGGTCTAGAATGTAGGACAGTTCTGCACTAAGAATTTCAAATAATCATATTTTTTATTTTATAGACTTTATCAGAAAAAAACAGACACCTGATCAGGATCCAAGATGTAGTTCAGCTTCACTGCTGTGATGAGAAAGTGGATTTCTCTTTAAGGTGAGCAGCTGTTAACCACACCAAGGCTCTGAGCATCCTGAAAGCAGTAAACTGTCTTGCTCATCACTCACCCCTGGCATTCAGGCATGCTTGATCTTATATGTAGTTAAGAGAACCTTTGTACTGAATCAAAGTTACATGAATATTCCTCTAGGTCAGTGGGTTGAATAATATACATTTACATTTTAATTCATGACAGTAGCAAAGTTAATTATAAAGTAGCAATGAAATACTTTTATGGTGAAGGTCACCACAACTTGAGGAACTGCATTAAAGGGTCCCAGCATTAGGAAAGCTGAGAACCATTGATATCATCTTGCTTGCATTCCAGATAGCTTCTTGGTAGAATGAGAGAGAGAGAGAAAACAAAACAAAACCAAAACAGTGTCTGCCAAGACCCTACATTTCCTAGTAGACTTTCTCAAGGTTGGTCAGTTTCCTAATGAGATCAGATCCAAGTATTGTGGAAGGTCACACTAATATTCTGTTCAAAAATGAAAGGATCATTTTATTATCCTTAGGTAGCTGTTCAAGTTAGCACTGAAAATGACTTTACTATATACACTTTGCATAATGCTCAGAAATGTGTAAGAACAGATGGAAAGATGCCAAAATCTATAAATTAGTCTTCCTGTTGCTTTTTTTAGAATGAGAATGGACAAGTTTTTCTATGAAGGTCTAAGGAGTAAATATTTAGAATTTGCTGACCAATGAGATGTGTGACAATGACCTTTTCTGTTGTAGCACAGAGAGCTACACAACCCTACTCTACTTATAAGTAGTACTAACATATAAAGGAATAGCTCTGGCTATGTGCCAATAAAACTTTATTTACAAACAAGTGATGGACTATAGTTTTGTGATCTCTGCTTTAGAAAGTGGTCTGTTTTCAGTATCGAGGACAAAGATAAATTATTAACAAATAGCAACTAAATGGAAAGGTAGCTTATTTATTTAAATATTTTCAACAAACATCTAAAGGTACCAGGGCAGTAGGGGAGATGGATCACTCCTTTCACCTCCATGCCCACGTTGGTAGATCTTGAATGACAATCAAAGGTCATGAGAAGACCTGATTTTGATTCTCCAGAACTGACAGTGGAAGGAGAGATCCTCTATAACGTTTCCTCTGACCTCCACATGCTGGGTTGGCACACCCTTCCATCCAAATAAGTAAATCAATGTAAACAAAAAGAGGAAAAAAAAATCAAATCACAGCAGGGTATCTTTTGCCACATTGACTTAGCATTTTTATTCTTTGGTTTTTGTTGACAGCAATGGATAAAAGCTTCAATAATGGTAAGAAGTTGGCTTTAAAAAGAATTTATTTATTGCTTCAGGTTTCATCTCCATCATAGTGTCCTCTTTCCACCCCTCCCAGTCCCGCCCTCCCACCCTCTACCCCCTAACCCTTCCATCCCACTCCTCTGGAGTGGAGTGTCCCTACATAACAGTCCCCCAACCCAGTTCAGCAGTCATATGAGGGCCAAGAGCCTCCTCATACGCTGGGGGCCTACAAGGCAGCACCACTAGGGAAAAGTGTCTCATTGACAGGAAGAAAAAGAAAAAGTCTATCTCCATGTTCCCTTTGGTGCCTTGGTTGTTAGTATAGATATCATGTACTATATAGCTAAAATCCAACTATAAGTGAATAGATGCCATATGCATCCTTCTGAGTCTGGGTTAGCTCACTCAGGATGAGCTTCTCTAGTTCCATACATTTGGCTGCAAATTGCATAATTTCATTGTTTCTGATAGCTAAGTTGTATTCCATTGTGTAGATGTACCACAGTTTCTTAATCCATTCTTTGGTTGAGGGACATCTGGATTGTTTCCAGTTTCTAGCTATTACAAATAAGGCTGCTATGAACATAGATGAGGAAACTTCCTTGTGATTTGGTGAGGAGTCATTGGATGTATACCCAGAAGTGGTATGGCTAGGACCCGAGGCAGAGCTATTCCAAGTTTTCTAAGATATCGCCAGATTGACCTTCATAGTGGTTGCACAAGCCTGCACTCCCACCAGCAATGGAGGAGGGTTCCCCTTTCTCCACACCCTTGCCAGCATTTGCTGTCATTTGAGCTTTTTATCTTAGCCATTCTGACAGGTGTGAGATGGAATCTTAGAGTAGTCTTGAGTTGCATTTCTCTGATGGTTAAGGATGCTGAGGATTTCTTCACTTCCTCAATGGTCATCCTACCAAAAGCAATATACAGATTCAATGGAATTCCTATCAA
Source organism: Lophiomys imhausi (assembly GCA_907164525.1). NCBI lineage: Eukaryota > Metazoa > Chordata > Mammalia > Rodentia > Muridae > Lophiomys > Lophiomys imhausi. The sequence goes on from CAJQZJ010001265.1 coordinate 746,310, forward strand.
AATACCAACACAATTCTTTTTAGACCTGGAAAAAGCTATTCTTAATTTCATATGGAACAACAAAAAACCCAGAATAGCTAAATAAATCCTGTAGAATAAAAAAACATCTGGAGGTATCACCATCCCAGATTTCAAGCTGTAGTACAGAGCAATAGTAGTAAAAACAGCATGGTACCGGTATAGAAACCGACCAGTGAATCAATGGAATCGAATTGAAGACCAAGAAATGAACCCACACACCTATGGTTACCTAATTTTTGACAAAGAAGCCAAAACTGCACAATGGAAAAAGGACAGCATCTTCAACTGTTGGGGTAGTGTTAAGCATTCTAAATGTTAATTAATTGGTCCTGTTTGCTGTCTGTTACTTACATTGATTCTGATTGGTTAAAATAAATGCTGAGGCCTGAGATTGGGCAAAGACAGAGAAAGGTGGGACTTCCTGAGATCAGAACAGGAAGCCTGCACTTTAGACAGAGGATTAATTCATTCCAGCCAGGAGCAGGAAGAAGGAGGACACACACCATGGGTTAGAAAAAAGAACCTCATTCCACATGGCCAGGAACATCAGCATATTGTGGAGAATGGCAGTCCAAGGGAACATATGTATATATGGGGTCATATTTGGTTAACAGAATTATGAGCTAGCCTAGATGGGCTAGGATTGCACAACCCAGGCCTAAGCTTGTAAAAATCCATAGTATCTGTGTACTCATTTATAATGGCTGCTTAAAGATTAACAGCCCCAAACCAATTAATGATAATATAAATACTGGTTAAACAATTTAATTTTTTCTACAAATGGCACCCAATGTAATTTAACTATTTTTTTTAACATTCAACAAATGGTGCTGTCCAACTAAATGTCCACTTGTAAAAGAATGAAATTAGACCCATACTTATCACCTTGTACAAAACTTAAGTCCAAGTGGGTCAAAGACCTTAACATAAGGCCAAACACATTAAATCTACTAGAAGAGAAAGTCGGAAAAACCCTTGAACTCATTGGCACAAGTGACAACTTCCTGAACAGAACACCAATAGGGCCTGAGACCAACAATCAATAAATGGGACCTCATGAAACTGAAAAGCTTCTGTAAGGCAAAAGACACTGTCATTGGAACAAAATGGCAACCTACAGACTGGGAGAAAATCTTCACCAACCCCACATCTGACAGAGGGCTAATATCCAAAATTTACAAAAAACTCAAGAAATTAAATGCCGAGAAACCAAATAATCGAATCAAAAAATGGGGAAAAGAGCTAAACAGAGAATTCACAAAGGAGGAATTCCAAAAGAAGCTGGCTTTTAACCCTGCAAGTCTAAACAGGCTGCCGTGGTAGGAGACATGCTAGCTGATCCAGGCTGGGGCTACTCATTCTTTATATATTGCTGCTCGAACAGTCTTCATTTCTTCATGTAACTACTGACAGTATGTTCCCCTAATTTTGGTTCAAGAAATTGTCTGAAGAAAATTTTGCTGGCTGAGGAATTTTAGGGTTGCTGAGTTTTTGTTTCTTTCAATATTTTCACTCCATTTTCTTTTTGCTTAGTTGGTTTTGAAGAGAAGTTTTGTTCCTCTAGTTTTTTTTATTCCTTGGAGTCATTTATCTTTGAGTTTCTAATAGAGTGCACTATGGCTAAGTGTAGAGATTTACTCTGTGTTTGGAGCTTTCTGGACCTGTGGTTTGTTGTCAATGGTTGTGAAAAACTCTTCAACCATTAAACAAAATTATGTGTGATATGCATATGTCTATGTGTGTGGGGGGGTATATGCAGGTATGTTTGGGTGTTCAGAGGCCAGAACAGGGTGTTGAATCCCCTGGAGCAGGAATCACAGGCAGTGATGGGCCATGACCTGGGTGCTGGGAATTGAACTCAGGTCCTCTGCAAGAACAGCAAACCACTGAGCCATGTCTCCAGCCTCTAAGCAATTTTACTTTGAGTATTTCTCCTGTTCTTTTCTTTCTTCCTTATCTGGTATTCCCATGACATGAATGTTTTATTTTGTTTTTCAGTTTCCCTTACTGTTTAGATATTGTCCTTTCTCTCCAACTTCAGTTTCTTCTTGTTTCTTAGTTGTCTTGGTTAGGGTCTCTATTGCTGTGATGAAACACCATGACCAAAAGGCAAGCTGGGAGAGAAAGGGTTTGTTTGGCTTACACTCCCACAGCACTGTTCATCACTGAAGGAAGTCAGGACAGGAACTGAAACAGGGCTGGATCCTGGAGGCAGGAGCTGATGCAGAGGCCATGGAGGGGTGCTGCTTACTGGCTTGCTTCCCATGGCTGGCTTTTTAAATCTGCTTTCTTATAGAAGCCAGGAGCACCAGCCCAGGGGTGGCACCACCCACAATGGGCTGGGCCCTTTCACATTAATCAATAATTGAGAAAATGCCTTACAGCTGGATATCATGGAGGCATTTCCTCTACTGAGGGTCCTTCCTCTCTGATGACTCTAGCTTGTGTACGAGTTTCTATTACTTTATTTATACTACCTTGTTTTCTTCTATTTGTCTGTTTTTTTTCCTATTGGATTTCCTGACATATTAATCATAGTTAAATTTGTAATTTGAATGTTCCAAAATTTCTGTCATATCCAAGTTTGGTTCTCATGCTTGCGAGCTCTTTACTCTGCCTTTTGCCTCTCAACATGCCTCAAAACTTATAGAAAGCTACAAACAAACAAACAAACAAACAAACAAACAAACAAGCAAAGCAAAACCAAACGAAACCAAAAAACAGTAATAAGGAAGGTCTTTTGGTGTGAGGTTCCATGCTACTCTGTTTGCTCTAGTGAAAGGCTGCCGTTCCCCTGATGTCCTTGTTTTGTCACCATGCCCAGCCTTAAAGACACACACACACACACACACACACACACACACACACACACACACACACGTGCACACGCGCGCACGCGCGCACGCGCACACACGAAAGCAGGGAGGTGGTGGCACAGGCCTTTAATTCCAGCACTCAGAAGCAGAGGCAGGCAAATCTCCTAGTTACCGGCCAGCCTGGTCTACAGAGCAATCCAGGTTGGCCAGGACTAAACAGAGAAACTTGTCTTGAAGCCCTACCTCCCAGCCCCCAAATAAAAGATTTATTCTGAGTGTTTTGCCTGCATGTATGCATGTGCACCATGTGTGTGTTTGGTGTCCACGAAAGCCAGAAGAATGTGTCAGATCTCTTAGAAACTGTACTTACAGGAGTTAGTTACATGTGGGTGCCGGGAACCAAACCTAGGTCCTCTGGAATAGTAAATGCTCTTAACTATTGAAGCATCTTTCCAGCCCCAAGACTCCTTCAACAGAGTCTGAGCCTTGTTTTTCGTCTAGTGTAATTACATATTGTCCTACTGATGTGATAGAAAGATGTGAGAGGTGGGACACATTCTGTAGTTCTCTCATCACTGTGTGGCCTAGGCTGGCCTATAATACAATGCTGTAGTTGAGGCTGGCCTTGAACTTGTGGCTGTCTCCTACCTCAGGCTCCTAAGGAGTGGAATCAGGTAAACTCCACTATGTGATAGGAAGGCTGTGAGTGTTGAAGTGAATAATCATACCCTTCCCCACATTGCTAAAAGAACCCCTGAGGGCAGGCTTTTGTTAAGACATTGTTAAGAAAAACTCTGGGGTCATATTTCAGAATGACCATGCCAGTCACCCTTGTCTCCTAGTCAAGAATGAGATTCTTCTCAGCTGTATGAGAGCCTGGTTGGTTCCTGGAAGTAAAATATACAACAGCATGGGACCCTGAGGTTTTAATTACTCAGGCCACCAACTCAATCTTCAGGAACTAGTCAAATATTTCAAAAAAATCTCACACCATGTTTAGCCTGCAAGCATACCATTTTAAAGTAACGTAAACCCAAGAAATGTCATTGTCATCTCTATCAAGAATTTTCACTTACAGCATATCTGCCCTGCTTGTGTTTATATACAGTGCTACAGGGTCTTATGGTTTACTATACACTTGATAAATTGATTTGATAAATTTACTACAACCATTTGGTGAGGAGGGAGGGAAAGGTGTAGAATTGTCTGAAGTCATCTCTGCACAGGGGAGGCTGAGGCAGGAAAGTTAGGGTCAGTCTGGGCTATAAAGCCAGACCTTATCTCTGAGAAAAACAAACCCTAAGAGAAACTTGCCCAGACACAGAACTAGTAGGTTCTGGTCAGGTATCTATGACAATGTCTCAGTGTACACACAACACTTATTCCACCAATTAATTAGGTGGGTGGGAAGATGAGCCATCTGAAAAACAAAAGCAGCAACATGGTAGCAGTAACTAAGCTAGTTAGCAAGTGCTGGTCCAAGGGTGAGGAAAGGTTTGGTTTGTGTTCTCCATGAAAAGGTACTCGATGGGACAGAGGTGAAGTCATGGTCATTTTAAGAACCAGGAAATTTGGCAGGCTTTGCTCTAGTGTGGACACAGAATACAATTTTGGGTATGTTTGGTTTATTTTTGAGATTGGGTCTCACTGTATAACATGGGCTGGCCTGGAGGTCCCTAGGTAGACCATGATGCCTGGAACTCAGATCTACCTGCCCCTGTCTACCAAGTGCTGGGATTAATGGCATGGATCATCACCACAACCTACATTAAGTTTTTATGCTTATGTACCTTGGAACTTTTACATTACAATTTTCTGAGAAGTATCAATTTTCATGTTACTTTAATTTTTCCCACCAGAGAGGGTCCCATAGGCTAGGTGGCCTCGACTTACTAATGTAGCTGAGACTGCCTTAAACTCCTGATCTTCCTGCCTCTACCTCCTAAATGCTGAGATTACAGGTGTGAGTTACACACCTGGTAAGTTTGTTAATTTTTAAGCTTCATTTTTCTTTGCAGTTTTGTTAATGGTTCAAAAGTACAGCTGTCTAGTACTGGCAAATGGAAGATGGCCTTGACCACTAAATGTGCTACCCACTTCCTAGACCTCAAGGAAGGACTCTACTACTCTACCAAAAAGGATACTTTCTTCTTGGCCTTCCCCCAAAGGTCACACTGTAATTTAGCAGAGTAACTATGCACAGGGGAGAGAATCTACTAGGCCTTCTCAGGGGTACTGAATTGGGTTAGGAGCCGACTCTTATTCTAGGGACTGCAAACCCTGTGATCTGCCCACAAGCGCCTCTGCATAGACTGCTGTCAGCTGATTGGATTGGGCTCTGCTCACACAAGGGTTGGTGACCTGCAGCTGCCTGTTCATCCCAAAGCGTGGACCCAGGTCTTCTTAGTTTTTCATGTTCATGGAAGTGGAAAGCTCATGGTTCCCTGTCTGTTGGGTCAGCTAATGTAGCAAGCAACAGTGACAATGTTGCTGTGGACCAGAGTTAACAACTTACCATATAGCAGCTCTGCCCCATTTTGCTGAATCACTATTTGCAGACACAAAGGAAACCTAACCCTTTGTAGCCAGTGCGAGGGGAGCCCTTCTCCTTAGAGCTGGTTGAGTGGAGCACAGACCTGTTCACTCTCACCATTGTCCATTCTAAAGAGGGAAGCCAAACGTGTACTTAGTGAAGGAAGCACCAGTTTCAATGCACTGCTTCAAAGAACGCTGTAGGCCTATTTTCTGTTATACAACAATTTTTTACATCTTAAAATATAAAAATTTTAAACACTTTTTTTTTCTAAACTTCTGGGAAACAACATGGTACAATTCTTTATCTAGTGAAAGTGGCCTTTTCTCACATGAGGTTGATCATTTGCCCTTTTTGGCTTCCTTTCCCCTTCCTTCTTAGTTCTGCCCCATCATTCTTGGAGTAAATCATCAACTTGGTCTAAAGTTTTCTTTTCTCCTTCTCTCTCTCTCTTTACAAAATATAAATATTAAGCAACCCACTAACATCATCATAAATCATAAACAGAATCAAAGAAATGTTTACGGGCAAGAGCTGACTCTGGTGGTTGATGAGCAGTATTTCTATTTACCTGTGTACCCAAAGCAAAAATCAGAGAGTAACTGATGAAGTCCTGAGCATGCTGCATTTCTGTCTACAGCTGACTACTTTTTAGCAACTTCAAAGAAAACAAAAAACTATTTACTTTTCAGATGGATAGAGAAAACTACTGAGCTACTGCCCTTTCAATTTCTCTCCAAATGGAATTAGAAATTAATTTCTAACTAGTAAGTACTTCTTTCCTCAGGTTTCTACTTAAGGATGCCTCCAGACACACCAGTACTCCTCTATTTCCCTTCCTAACATGTCGTTTGTAGGTGAAACAAAGCAAAACTGTATTGTTCTCAGGTCACTCAAATATATCTAGCACAAAACACCAAAATCTGACAAAAGTTATAAAATGAAGTCATGGTAATATTCATGTAATAAAGGAGGGAACAGTTAATCTTCATTTAAAAAAGAAACTGGCAGAGGCAGGCAGAGGCAGATTTCTGAGTTTGAGGTCAGACTGGTTTACAAAGTGAGTCCAGAACAGTCAAGCATACAGAGAGAAACTGGTCTTGAAAAACCAAAAAAAAAAAAAAAAAAAAGGATTTATTCCTTTATGTGTGCTTTGCCTGCATGGAGGTCAGAATAGGACATCTGGTTTTGGAGGATTGGAGTTACAATGGCTGTTATGCATTTGGGTGCTGGGAATTGAACCCTGGTCCTCTGCATCAGCAACAAGTGCTCTTAACCTGAGCCATCTTTCCAGGCCTCAATGTCATGTTTTACACATCAAAATACTTGTCTAATGAATGAGATCAAATAATTCTATCAGGCACTTTGATGGCCCACAACTATTGGTCTGACAGACGCAAGATCACTTTTTAAAGGATTCCATGAACTACACAAAAGGTCTGCAGTAGAATAAGGTCTTAATCATAGGCATATCAATTTAAAGATGGTTTACTGTTCAACGAGGTGGATACCCATGAAAACAGCTTCCCTTTTCACTCTGTATAACAGGCTCTATGAACAGACCCAAGACCTCAGCCTCTTCCTCTTCAATGATGCACTGCTTGTAACCAGCCGGAGCACATCTCATACTCCATTTGAAAGGACTTCTAAAACAACCTACCAGTTCATTGCATCAGTGGCCCTTCCCAGAATGCTCATAGAAGACATTCCAGATTCCAAATGTATGTATTTTCTTTCATGCAAAAAGCTGTCTCATGCCAAATTCATTAACTATAAGAATATCCAAGTAGGGGAAATGCTGGAACGATTTTCAGTCTGTAAATAATTACCAGTACTAAGATTTCATTAACCTGCCTCTGCAGAAACAAAGTTGGCATTCCAACCCACACCTCAGACAACAGAAAAACTCCTTTGATTCCTTGAGGGATGAAAAGATGGCTCAGATTAAGAGCACCTGATCTGGCAGGCAAGGGCCACATCATCCTGAGGGGTTCTGTAAGACTGTCTTACACTGATTGAAGATGCTACAAGCGTGGGCCACTATTTCAGATATCTATCATCTCTCTCTCTCTATTATTATTATTACTAGCAGTACTGGAGATTTAAATCTAGAGCTTCATACATGTGTAGAAAAATGGCTAATTAAATTGTTTAACAGTATTTATGCTATTGTTAATTGGTTCGGTGGCTGTTAATCCTTAACCCGCCATTATAAATGAACACACAGACACCGGATGGATTTTAACAAGCCTTGGCCTGAATTGTGCAATCTTAGCCCATCTAAGCTAGCTCATAGTTCTATTACCCAAATATGACCCCATATATACATACATCCCTTTGGACTGCTATTCTCCATGTTATGCCGATATTCCAGGCCATGTGGAATGATCTTTTTTAATCTACCCCATGGGGTATGTCCTCCTCCTTCCTGCTCTTGGCTTCTTCTTCGCAAGATGCTAAGAAGCCCGCGCACCTTAGTCCCATCTGTCTTTGCCCAATCTTTGGCCTCTGCATTTTACTCAAGCAATCAGAGACAATGTAAGTAACAGATATCAAGCAGGACCAATTAATTATCATTTAGAATGCTTAACACCACCCCATCATACATGCTAAGCAAGCACTCTACTGAGCTACCGTCCTGGTCCTTTTATCTCTCTTTTCTATTCTATTAGGACTAAGTAGTTATTCCAGACTTGATTGTCCTTTTCTTCCTTAAATTGCCATTTAGTTAGTTCTTATATAAGTGCCAGCATTTGCAATGTGTTTAGTAACTAAACATTAGTTTACAACCTCAATAGAAACATGTCATAAAAGAACCCAACTTAAACCCGTGCTTATTTTTAATATTCCATACCGTGGCTAAGTTACTTCTCAAGCTTAATGGGATCTGTCTCTTTCCTGCATTTCCGTTAGGACAGGTAACTAGAAAGCAACATTTCTCACTGCAGTTCTTCTCCTGAGTGTAAACTGGGACTTCAGCTTAAAGCAGGAACAAAGACCTTATTTATGTTTTGACTCACGAGTCTCCCTCCTAGGCTGGTGTGTAACTCACTTTAACTACTGAGTATGATTAGTACAGGAAACATGTTTCTTTTTGTCAGTTCCCCTCCCACGGCAATCATCAGCTGTGATTACACAGGCACTCAGCTAAGACCATAGTTGACTGTGTCATTCATACCAAGGTGATCCAGGTAGGTCTAGTACTCAGGCTCTCTATAGCCAGCCCCTAGTAAATATTTTTATTGATTCCAGTTCTTTCTGGAGAGATTGAACAAGGGATTAAAGAGCTTCACATTACCATGCCCATTAAAATAATTGAGAAATGACTATAAAGACAGGATTTTTGATATTTCAAATTTGTTTGGAAGACAAATTATATTTGTAATCATTTTGAATCCTTGATTGTAGGTTTTAAAAAATCTAAGATTAGCTAGTCAAGTCTTGAATTTAAAGCATTGAAGATTAAACATTAGTGAAGTTCCAGTGGAGTACTGCTTGGCCATGGTATACTTTCAATAGATGAAAAAAAATTAATGTATCTCAAATGTTTTCACAGATGTCAAGAATGCATTTATTCTTCAAGGTTCAAAACATGAATGGATCTGTGCTACTGAGGTTGCAGATGATAAATTCCTGTGGTTGTCAGTACTCCAGCATGCAATCAGAAGCAGTATGAAGTAAGACAAATTAAAAAAAGACAGGGTCCTTGGAAAGTCAGATAATGTGTATTTTCTGCTTCATAACATCTAGTGAGAAGCACATAGATATCAGTTACGGATGAAGAGGAGATGGAAGAGCTAGAACGGCCTGTGAGGTTCCTTCCAACTTTTAAAATCTATGATAAAGCAATATGGAATGTATAAAAACAACAAGTCTAAAATTTTGAACAACATCTTTTGATAACTACTGCTCATGGTCCTTATTTAAGACAATTTGACATGATGGGTAACAAGAAAAAAACACATTGTGTAGGTTTTTGACGAATGTGTAATAAAAACAACCACAATGAACAATGTTTCATGAGCATTCAAAAAAAAAAAAAACCTTGATTTTGTAATTCACCAATCAGCATCAGTGTTTTCATGAAACAATTACTAATTTTACAGTTATGTCTAAGAAATATGACAGTTTTCTCAAGCACTTGTCGCAAATATATCCTTAATGGAAATGTACTCCTTTAAAAAGCATAATATGCCATTTCAAAGTACTAAAAAGTTTGGTGCCTTTTGTTTGTATTCTATTAATTCTTAAGTACTTTTTGTTTTAAGAAAAAATTCTTACATCTTCCAAATAACCTTAAAATTTTTTTTTAAGGCAATACTAAATTAGAAATCCAGTGGTGGGAGAATGCAACCTTTAAATAACAAAAATTAATGAACAGGACTGGAGATACAGGTCCCTGGTTGAAAGCCCTGGCTGTTTTTTAACTATTTCAGGACCCAGATTCAATCCCCACAACCCACATGGCAGATTACAACCTGTAACTCCAGGTCCAGAATTGATACTCTCTTTTGGCCTCCATGAGCACCAAATATGGATGTACTAGTACACAGAGATATATGCAGGCAAAACACCCACAAACATAAAAATTAAAATAACCTTTAAAGATTAATGGAAATCATTGCACTTCAGACTCAATGCCCAAAAACTCCTGAAATGGAATGGAACTGAATGCCTCCTCTCTTAAGAACTAGTTTTCACAGTACCAGAAAGTTCTATGCAAACTTCCAAAGGAGGGAAGCAACCAACAGTCCTACCTAGCTATGATGTCTATGAACGACAAGAGTCAGCAGAGCACGGTAACATTCAGAGAGCAGCACTGGCATACGTACCTTGCAGTAAACAGCCTTTGGATTGGACTTAAGACCATCTCAAAAAAAAAAAAAAAAAATCATGCCTAGTCCTGGAAACCTAGCTAATACTCTAGAGCTAGTGAAGTCTCGGATCTTGGAGAATCTACAACCATCACTTTACTGAAGCAGCACAATCCCTAACTACATTCTAAATATTTGTCCTTACAGTCACAGATGAGTGTTGTCCTCATCCCTCAACAAGGAATCCTTTCTTTGCAATGGATGACTCACTGCAGAAAAATAAAACCAATGAAAAAGCAGACTTGTGGAACCTAGTCCTAATGGATTCATCCACAAAACAACCCCAGAGTCTAAGGCTATGAGACTATTTTGAGAGCTGGGGGTTGTAAGAGCCAGAGGATCAATTTTTGGTGAGAATGTGTTTCCTAGTAAGCTATAGGATAGCCAAGAAGTGCCGAGAGTGGGAGAAATAGACTTCTCCCCGAAGAGCACACCACCTGATTGGCCAGCCCTGGAAACATGCAGTTTACAGACCGAGCAGGCTGTATTTTTGCATTATATGATTATATGTGTGTGTGTGTGTGTGTGTGTGTAACAATGAAAAAAAGAGACCGTGAATTTGAATAAGAGCAAGCAGGGGTATAAGGTTTGGAAGAAGGAAAGCAAAAGGGAAATGATATCATTATATCATAATTTCAAAAACTAAAAGAAGTAGCTGGGCTTTGTAGTGCACGCCTTTAATCCCAACACTCCAGAGGCAGAGGCAGGAAGATCTCTTTGAGTTTGATGCCAGCCTGGTGTACATACTTAGTTCCAGGACAACCAGGGATTTAGATACCCTGTCTCAAAAACAAATAAATAAATTTAAAAAAGTGGCAGTATGAAATTTAGCTGAGTAAAAATGAATTCTCTTTGCATAGTTAAATGACTGGTGAAAGCTGTATGTATTAATTGGGATTAGGGTGTTGCTCTCCTTTTTGTTTTGTAATGTGTTATGGTTATTAAATCCATTGGTACAGTGTAGGACTGTGAACTCTGGACACTTAACTACATTTCAATACTGAAAATATTTATAATTCTTAAAAGCTTAAATCCTGGATAAAATACATAGAAATTAAACATATTTTCTTATTAATGCAAAAATTATACTTCTGATTCTGTTTTGATGGATCTATAAAGTATAAAGTGTATTATCATAAAATAACCATTAAAGGAATATTAAAGGTTAACAATGAATGCAAATTGATAAATATTACCTAAATGTATCTATCATATGGTATAAAACAAATCCTAAGATAGTATGTTATCCTGACAGGGAAGAGCACACCCTGGAGACTTTAATAGCAAAAACCTACCTATATGGAAAAGAGTGAATGACAATATACTTCATGGTAACCTAGAAATCTGAATTAACCAGTCCTCATGTGAACTGATAACCTCAGAAGTTGAAAAACATTACTTGAAAATGCTATCTGGGAAACTTTAGTGTGCACTTTCAGGAATGTATGTAGAAGTCAGAGAACAGCTCTGGGTACCATTCCTCAGGCATCTTCTACATTAAAAAAAAAAAAAAAAAAAAAAGACTGAGTCTTTCACTGACCAAAGAACCCAAGGGACCTGTCTGTCTAGCCTCCTAATGCTGAGATTACAAGCACACCACTATGTCTGGCTTTAAAAAATATAAACAAACAAACTGGGTTCTGTGGATTAAACTCAGGTCCTCTTACTTGCAAGACTAGCATTCAGCAGCTGAAGTGGGCCCCCACCTAAGCACATCAGTCATGAAAAAGGCAGTAATGTTTTCAAACGGCTCTTCCACTCCTTATGTAATGGTTTTATCCTTTTCCTTCACCTTTCGAGGACAATGAAGAAAGACCTGTCTGCATAGTTCATAAGTGTATACTGAATTACACTCTTACATAAACACAGAGAACAATCCTACGTCACTGGTAATGAAAAGCATAAACTCTGACCCTGAGTTGTCACATGAAACAAATTTCCAGTATTTCATGATTCTTGAAGAATGCTGACTAAGGTTCTGAGGAAGAAAAGGAAGTGACTTCTGAGAAAACACATCAGGCTCTCAAATCAAACACGGAGTAGGAAGCTCATCTTAAAACCCTTTTTAGAAGGGTTTAGAAGATGATGACAGCTTGATATCGTTTTTCTTTTGCAAAGATTTCTGAGTTTGTGCTTGATGAGAAATCCATTGTGTAAATCCAGACTTAGTGTAGTTTGGTCACATAAATACGAGGGGTCAATATTACTGCCATCTGATGTTATGACAAAGGTGACGTATGTCAACAAACACAATGTATCCTCCAGAAAAAGTCTTCCTGACCCTTTTATTGAAATTAAAAAATAAAAGATACTTAAATACAATGGAGAACATATAGGGCAAAACAGAATCATAAAATTTAATGTTCAGTTAAGCAGTGAGCTGAATGTTTGGGTTTCCAAATAGGCTCTGAACCCAAAACTGCTTAAAAATGGGCATGTTCACAGTTAACGGCAATTGGCTTATAGGTGAGAGAATGGGCGGAGTTGTTCCAGTTGAACTTCCAGGGAAATTCTCTCCTCAAGGACATCCTGAAAAAGATACAAAGTCCAAGTTACATTTAAAGTACACAAAAATCCAACACTAGTTCTGCTTCACAATAACAATTGTATTTGTTGAAAGAGACAGTGATTCATATTAAAAAAATAAATATATTTTACTTTAGATAGGAAATTTGTATATTCATAATAGGAAAACATGACCCTACTAAATTCAAAGTCATTTCTCATGACAGAACCAGGTAATCAAATGCTTTGAGGTTAATTGTTAGAAAATCCAGTAATTTTAGCAGATGGGTATTATTGCACGAATTTTGAATAAAGCCTTAACTAAACGTATATGATTTTGTTAACATGAGTTTTTTTCCTCTGGTGATGGTATCTGATCCAAGATCTTAACATGAATTTCAGTTCTACAAAGGAAAGGTTTATTTTGCATTCAGAATCTTTAAAATTATTATTATTAATAGTTGTAGTAGCAGAGAGAGACAGAGACAGATAGACTGTGTGTCTAAGCACACATGTCACAGCATGCATGTAGAGGTTGGAGAACAACTTTTGGGAGCCGGTTCTCTGCCTTCACCATGGGCTGCAGGGCAAGAGCCTTTCCCTAGCTGCCCTGGAGAACAACTTTTGGGAGCTGGTTCTCTCCCTTCGTCATGGGCTGCAGGGCAAGGGCCTTTCCCTGGCTGCCCATGTCCACGGCCCATAAAGCACTCCTTTGACCTCACGTTTGCTTTTGTTCACACACAAGATGATTTAAGGGTTCTCACTCTTTGTCTTAATTAGACTAGTTTAAGTTCCTATTACTGAATCTGAGTTGTCTTTAATCAAAGGATAAACTAGTAAGTAACAGCACAATTGCCTACACACTACACGGAGCATAGAGCCATATATGTATATGTTCTCTCAGAGGTACTCAAGTCTGCTTTTCTCAAAGTTTCTTCATGGAAGTTAATAATGTTATAGGAATAGTGATGTCTTATATATGCAGGATAAGACAAAGTGCATGCACCAGAACCGTGTTGAGAAATTCCTTTTAGTATCAAAAGAGTCAAAATGCTTACACAACATTTTAGCTACACATTTTTCTTCGGCTTCAAGAAAGTTTCACGTATTAGCAAGTACTGTTGGATCAGCTCCAATTTTCCCAAAAGTGAGATGTGTAGCATTTATGGAACTTAAAATTGAGAAACGACATTACCTTTAATTGCTGTTGCAATTCACTATTCAGTCTGGCCAGAACGGTGTTGGTTTCCTTATTACGTCTAATCGATGCCTGGATAGCCTTTTTATCTTTCCCCACAGATCTGAGAAGACATGGACAAAAAGACCCTTCATTTCTTTCCAGACTTTACCCCTTTTCTCCCATTGACTTCCAAGCAGAGAAAGAGAAGGAACTTCTCCCTTCTTAGCAGAACTCAACTTCACTTGCTGTTTCAATGGTAACTGAGAAGATACAAGCTTCAGAAGCCCCAGATCACAGCTGTTAATTTAATTACTGTAATTATTCTGTCGAATTAATGGAGTGAAATAGCCTGGACTTGTAGACTCTACAGACACCAGGCAGGGAATCTTCTCGGCCTCGTGGGCTGCACTGTTCCTGCTATGTGTCTTTTTTTCTTTCTCTTTTCTTAGAAATTTAACTGCTGGGCCAGCAAGATGAGCCAGGTGGTAAGAGCATTTGCCACACAGACATGATGACCCCAGTCTGATCCCTAGAACCCACGTGGAAGGAGATCCAACTTCAAAAAGTTGTCCTCTGACCTCCACACACATGCCATGCATATGGAGATCAGTGGACAACTTTTTGAAGTTGGTTCTCTCATTCCACCATGTGGGTCCTGGGCTTGAACTCAGGTTTTCAGGGGGCAAGTACTTTTACCTATAAGCCATTTCACTGGCCCAAGAAAACTCTGTAAGAATTTCTGTTTAACTAAAGAACTAACCTTTTTCTATCTGTCTGGCATTTTTAATTGTGCTTTTGTTGTGAGTAATTAAATGTACTGAGGAATAACTTGGACTACCTGGGAATAGAAGGCTGTGATGCAAGAACAGCAGCTAAGACACCTGTCTTTTGTGTATGCTCATCCACATCTGGCCTTAATTCATCTTCTGACTTTAATCTTCTTCGAACAGGCTTAGGTGGTGGAGCCAGAGGTGTTGTGCCTTTGCTCTAAAGACAAGAGAAAAGAACGTTCTTACTGATATTTATGCCTAATTAGCATTTTGCTAACACCACTTTTTAAAGCCACTTGCTATTAAAAAAGGAGGTTACTTGTCTTATTTTAAAACAATTTATGTATCTGTGGCAACAATTAAGGAAAAACAGGAGCAAAATGCTTATCACCATGTAGCCCAGGTGGAGCTTATGACACTGTTGCTTCCGCCTCCCTGGTGCAGGACTGAAGATGTGCATCCCAACCACACCCGGCTTGGCGGTCTTTATTTCTAACAAGCATCTCAGCAATTCCTTATACACACAAGCCCATCCACATTATAAAAAGACTTCATACCACATTGGCAGGAACACTAGCAGCTGTCTTTTCTTCAATTTTACTGTCTGTCTGGGCAACCCGAAGAGAGCTTGCAGGGTCAGAAGCTTTTTCAGCCTAGGGATCAATGTAGTATCTCATTATTATATATTATATGTAGCTAAGCACAGAACATGTAACAAAGTTAAGATGTTAGGAGTTGTTCATTCTGACAAGAATTGTGAGGTGAGGATAAGACACACTGAGGAAACCTTGCCAGGTGACCTCCTCTAGCACTGAAATTGGAAAACAAGACCTGAGAGCAGGAAGGAAGAGGAGATGCAGCCACGGCCCCAAACTTCCACATGGTTGCTGTGAGGCTCTGTGACTGGGAGGTGGTATATTTAGCCAAGCAAATGAATGATTTCCATCCTCTGGACCCACTCACTTCTGCCTCCAAGTCGCAGCCCTACCTTCCTAGGCACAGTTCTCTCCCCTAACAGGCCAGGGGAGCTTAGGGCTCGCTAATAAGCGCTTCCCCATGGGTCAGATCCATGAAATCTTTAGGTTATGCCAGTCAAATTAGCATGGATTGCTGTATCTGTGAGAAATACAACAGCTGAAGCATCAGAATGGAGGTGCCAATACTACTTTTGTCCTTTTAACTCCACATATATATATATTTTCAATGATTTAAATCAGAGATTTGTACAAACAATGTCATTAGATTCCTGACCACTAAAACTATAGTTTCCTCTAACAGTTTATGATGACAAAGTTTTTTTTTTTTTTTTTTGGTTTTTCGAGACAGGGTTTCTCTGTGTAACAGCCCTGGCTGTCCTGGACTCGCTTTGTAGACCAGGCTGGCCTCGAACTCACAGAGATCCGCCTGCCTCTGCCTCCCAAGTGCTGGGATTAAAGGCGTGCGCCACCACGTCCGGCTTGATGACAAAGTTTTAACATGGTATTGTTTTTCAGTGTGCTGCTGAAGTGTGTGTTGCTCCTGTAACCACAGCCTCTTATCCTATGGAAGTCTTCATCAATTAACATTAACTTCCCAGAGCAGCATTAACCAGGACCAGGTGTATGTGGGTTTCACGCCACAACTACCCCTGTCCCTAACACCCAAATCTTATTAAATGTCGTACTGCAACTATCAGATATTAGAGGCCAATAATGTACCTGAGAAGCATGGACCTAGTGAAGACATATCCTACAAAAGGGGCAGCAGCAGGTCTTTTACTCACTGTTGCCTCTGCTAATTTAATGTGCATTTTCAAGAGATGGAAAACTCACTGGCAAGACATCAGGATGTTTCTCAGCTTCATTGTCTTGTTCTTCAGAGACATTTGATGCAGCAAATACTTCAAATTGGCTGAAATCTGCAAAATTTGGTTGTTCTGGTATCTGCTGAGGTGAGGTACTAGTGTGAGCTATTAGACCATCAGCATCCACTGGGCGGTGCACAGAGGGACCTGGTGCCTGCACAATGGTTTAGAACATAGGAACAAGCATTTTATTAGCATTACCAGTGTCTTAGTGTGGCCTTCTTCATATAGTAGCACATGACAGCAAATATCTCAGATACATTTGCACACAGTCCATCAATCTGCACTGAACTTGGCTTTCTCTCAATAAGACGCCAGCTACTATAATGATATGCTATATATCCAAGCCTCTGTGGACACCATTCTTTTTTTTGGAATGCCCTTTCTGTAGCAGGTACCTCTTGATCTTCTACCGGGTCTTACTTCCTTCATTTCACTTCACTGTATCTTCTCAATATGCTATTTAACTTTACTAATCACCAAGGCTTCCCAAGTGTTCTATAAATCTGTCTACTGTAGCACTTCAGTTATGACCTACAGGGATATAAATGTCCATGGAGATACACTGGATTCTGTCTTTGAGTAGACATCTCCATCTCCTAGTCTACTGTTCTGCTGAACCCTTTAAGACAGCATTATTTGTGTCTCAGAAACCCAAAAAGTTACTGAAATCCTTACCTTCCAGGAATATACTGACTTAAGTGCTGACCTGAGAGGTAATTATAAATAGAACGAAGTGTCTAAGGCACAAACTCATCCGGAGGACTGCAATAACTGCCATTCTTTAACAAGAACATTGGCAAATTACCTGTGAGGGCTGAGGTCTTGGAGGCACTGCAGGAGGATGGGCAACAACTGCAGTCTGTTGTTGTCCTATGTGAATATACAAATCTCTTTAGTGGTTACATAATTATTTTATTGTAGGAGAAACAGGTAAGTCCCCACATGATAAAACATTTCTAAGAGCACTTGTTAATTTTTCAAGGTCAGTTACTATCTTATAAAATGCTCTAAATGGGGCTGATGCTGTAGCTCAGTGGTAGAGCAGTTGCCTAGCATGCCTGAGGCTCTGAGTTTGATCCGGTTGACATGGGGTCTCACACATAGAATTCTAGAACTTGGGAGGTAGAGGCAAGGGAATGAAAAGTTAGTTCAAAGTCAACTTTGGCTGCAGAGTGAGTTTGAGATCAGCTGGGGCTACATGAGACTGTGTTAAAAGAAAGTCCAGACCAAAAGCTCTACATGTGACCTAGTGGTCCTCAGGACTCATTTATCCAGACCAAAAGCTCTACATGTGACCTAGTGGTCCTCAGGACTCACTTCTCTTGTGACCTCTTGACAGGCTCCTCCCTATTTCCTTACCACTAACCTGTTCTCGATTTTCTCCTCCATCTTTCTGATCATTCTTTGGCTACCAGATCACAGTCTTTAAATTTTTTCCTTTAACTTAAAACCATCATCTCTATGTAAACAATTTTCAATATTTACATTTTTCTTGGCTCAAAGTCCAATAGTCTGTTGATTACTTACATTTCCCCTCACTATTAAAGCCTTAATCATACTGAATAAGACAGCATCTCTGCTCGAGCTTTTCTATTTCAATCACTATAATTGCAATAATGCCAGTTGTATAAAAATTAAATCTTGGCGTCTTGGTTCTTCTGTTAGTCAAAATAAGACTTAGCAGTCCCTCACAAAACTGATGCAATCACATCTTTTAAAATTTCCTGTGTTATCTCTCAAGTTCCCAATGTTATTACCTGTATACAAATACACATTAGTCATTAGGAAAACAATATTCTATTTTTTATTTGATGTCTTTCCTTTTATTTTGGTTTTTCAAGACATGGTTTCTCTGGTTTGCCTAGAGCTAGCTCTGTAGACCAAGCTGTCTTTGAACTCTGAGATTCACCTGCCTCTGCCTCCTGAATGCTGGGATCATTTGATGTCTTTAATCCACACTTTTCTTCAATGTAAAAAACAAAACAAAACATATTAAGAGAAACAAACAAGAGTTGTATATTGGATTAACTTTAAAACAATGTATATTAATATAATTAATGCTTAGCCCTCCCTACCTGTGGTAACTGCAAAGGTTCGATTCATATCTAAGGATGATGATCTAGAATGAGAAGGCTGTGGCCTTGGAGGAGGAGGTGGTGGTGCAGTGTTATCAGGTGACGTTCCTGAATGAGACCTGCAAAATTCACCATTCACAACTAGTTGTGATAACACTGGAACTTGATCTTTTTTAAGCATTCACACTTAGTTGAACAGCTAAGGACCTTATTAGGATGACACATTTTAAGTAGTACGTACGTATGAAAGCCTTACAACTAATAAAAGCAGCACTGCCCATGCTGTGTCTGAAACAGTTACTTAATGTGCCAAATAGCTTTTTATAAAGTCATAAACAACTTGTAAACCATTTGAAATTACTGTTCACAGGATTTATTAGACAGACAACAAATCTCCCGTGATGGTTCCCATTCAACTGAAGGCAATTATTACTCTGAAAAGCTGGGACAGAATCTGGCTAAATTGTGAGATGTTCATGCGATGTCACCAAAGCTACTCCACTTTAGAGGTCACTGTGCCAAAGCTCAACTAGCTCTAAAGAGTTTTTTATTCTGAAAAGTCTCTCCATGACTCTGGCAAACAGATCTTCGCATACGGGGATAAAAAGAACAAACTCCAAAATAATTGGAAATTAAGAAGCATAGAACTGCACACATAAAGGAAATGAGTGCTCCTCTGACTTTTTAAGTTCCTTAGAAATTGTGTGTGTGTGCACATGTGCACGCTCATCTCTCTCCAATAGCATGCTACAAAAGGATTTCACCATATGTAAAATCTGAGAAATGAAAAATGCTTCTATCCTGCATGTTTGAGCAAATGGTAAGGTTCATGCAAACAAACCTCTACCATCCATCCCTTGCTTATCCCATGTATTTTTTGTGCCCATAAAGTTGCAGGGTTAGCAGGCATCTCCCACTGAGCTGTGCTTCTGGATGTTTAAAATGAAATTTGTACTTGCTTATCACCTCCACAATAAGGGTTGTTTTTATTTTTTAACAAGTAGAACTGAAATATTTGTCTTTTACATAAACTAATAGGTATTTAACAGCCTTCAGAGAGCAAATAATTTATACTTGGCCCTAAGTAACTTTAACTATTAAAATGCATAAAGAGATTTCAACAGTTTTCTTGACACTTACCTTTGTCGAGTTACATTGCTCCCAATCTGCTCCGGGTCAGAAGGGAAAGAATCTGAACTACTGTACCCATCTGCTGGTAAAGAGATACTTCCTAGTTAATAATATTCATTTCTTTGATTTTCACTCTATATACCACAAATCTAAGTAATAGATTGTTTCACTGCTTCAAAATCAGAGACATTCAAAGACTGCTGAATAAGCTAACAGTTCATTCCAGGGTTACCAACTATAAAAAATCAAATATAGCACGCATAAGTATACAGTAGACAGAATAAATTACTATCTAGATAAAATATTTAGTGAAACAGAAATGTTAAAAATGAATCACAAAAATCATACATATAATTCCTTCTCATACAAAAACATAACTATAGGTTGATTATCTCTTATATGAAATGCTTTGGGCCCAAAATGTTTCTGGTTTCTATTTCTTCCCCCATATTTAAGGTATTTGCATAGGCATGAGATAACCAGAGCACACACCAAGTCTAAACATATGCCTATTCCATATCTATCATCATATGCATAGCCAGATTCATAGTGTGGCTTTGTTTTTAGTACAATCTGTCAAGAGCCCAGGTGTGATGCCATTTTGATACTCAAAAAGTTTGAGACTCTGAAGCATTTCCTATATTAGATTTTGAGATGACTGCTACTCTATTATAAATTCATAAAATATTAAAGTAGACAATAAAATGATTAGGCATGGACATTGAGAATGTGAGCAATCATTTTCTTACTTTTAGAGTAGGTATAAATTGTTTTGTAGTAGAAAACAGCTACTTTCATATAAAAGATTAAATATAGTTTAAGAAAAGAAAGCTTGTTTTATCTGGGGATGGTGATACTGTGTCCAGATCAAAGGAGCTTCCTTTGCTACTGTAGGCCTCCTGCTGTCCCTTAGCTGCAGATGCCACCCCTGAATCCCTTCTCCTATGCTATGCTGCCACACAGGTAATGAGCAAACCCTCTAGTGACTAGTCTTTTCCTACAAAGGTTACAAAGTATAGTCCTAAAGCTGCCTACTTCTTTCTACCTGTACCACTCCCTCTCTAGACCAAGACACCATCTTCTTGTGACTGGATTGGCACAACTATCGCCTACTTCAGTGCTTGCCCACTTTTGGCCTGGAACTAGAACAGAAGGGTATTTTAAAAAGGAAGGGCAGGTCTCCTGTCAGTACTTCATGAAAAACTCTCTAAAGACTTTTCATACCATTCAGTAAGAGTGAAAATGTTACAATATTCTCTCTACTGTTCTCTCACTTGCTACCTCTGCTTACCAACTCTGGCTCTATTTTAGGTCACTGACTGCTTGCTGTCTGCAGACCCAAGCTTCCTGCCTAAGGGCTGGATACTGGCTGTTGCCTGTGTTTTAGTCATCTTTCCTACAAGTCACTAGGCTGCCATTCAGCTCCTTCAAATTTTAAGACAAATGTTATCTTCTAATAAAGGCTTCTTTGTTCTCTGCATTTAAAATGACACCCTTATTCCCCTTTCCAGCTTTCAAGTTCTATTCATGAAATTAGTTTTCTTTTCACTTAAGAGTTACCCCATCCAACTGTAATCTAAACCATTATAAACCCAAATCAGACAAAGCCTTGCTCTGTTTTGTTTACTGCTAAATCCAGACTCCCTAGATTTGAACCTGGCACATGGTATCCAATTACCATGGCTGGATGAATGAATACATCCCCAATGTTTTGTGAGAAACAAAGAAAGAAACATCTGGGAAGAGCCAATGGACAAACAGTGATGGCAAAAAGGTAAACTGCCTTGAAGTAGGTCACAATGACAGGGGTCATGTATTCACCACACACAGGGTAGCAGGTTTGAAAGAGTTACTGTCCCCTATTTTATGTAGTGAACATAGTATTAAATAGATACAGCTTGAATTCCCCATACTTTAAGTTTATTTAATAAACTCAAATGAGAGATAAGATGCTATCATTCACTTACCCACAGTATTTCCAGAAGGAAATTTTACTGATGAGTTGATTTTATTTTCTTCTGACATGTCAGATGGTTTTACAAGTAATGGGCTGGTGGGATTATTATGATCTAGTAGAGAATTAAGAGGTAACAATACAAGAGACAGACATTTCATTGATAAAATTCATAAAAGATTGAATTACAATATATGTCTTCATTTAGAGATCGTAAAAAGTGTCATATCAGATAACAATCTTTTAAATAAAACTGATATTTTTATGTTATTTATAAAATATTTATAATAATCTTTTAAATTAAATCTTTTTAATATAAACTTGTTTATGGGAAATTTTGTTATCGTCCACAACAGAGATAACTTATTTGTCTGTATTTTCACTTGGTTAACGTTATCCCTATAGCACAGGCAATCAACCACCCAAAATCTGGGCGATAAATGATGTCACTGCTGACTTACACAGACAATAAATTTGCCTCTGAGAAACCTAAACTAAGCTGGAAATGATGCTGCATACCTGGAACTTCAGCACTTGGAGGCTGAGGCGGGAAGATCAAAGTTTGAGGCCAGCCTGAGGGAGCCACATGGCTGCTCACAACCATCTGTAACTCAAGCTATATGGTATCCAAGGGACTCCTCTGATCTCCTCAGGTGCTAGGTGCGTGCACGCACACACACAGGAAGTACACATGTAAAATAACAAAATCTAAACAACAAAAAACCCAGAGTCCATAATATCAGGTGTCTCATTTTCAATGACCTTATTTATTTTATAAATTTTTCCCTTAAACACACCCATTTTAAATTTTATAACTTAAAACAATTTCCTTCTTAAAACTGTGATATTGTTTAAACACACAGCCCTCCAGGCACACATAGTTTTAGAGAAGTACTAGGTTAAAAGGAGAATAAACATTGTTAGTTAGGTATGGTGGAGTGTGCCTTTGCTCCTAGAACTCTGGAAGCAGAGGCAGGGGGATCTCTGATAATTCTGGGACAGTCTGGTCTACAAAGTGAGTTCCAGGCTATCCAGGGCTTTGAAGTGAGACCCCGCCTCACAAAAAAAAGGAACTGAGGAAAAAAAAAAAAAGATTTATGAAAGAAACTCAAACCTTCGGAGAATAACTCCTTTTGCATGATAGCAGTAAGCTGAACTACATCAGCCTGCTGGCAGGTTCCTTACCACTGCTCGTTCTTTTGAGTTCCATCTCCTGCATGTGGATTTTGCTTGGAGTCATGCGAATGGGAACCGGATGGACAATAGCCGTGTCCTAGAGACAAATGAAGTAAATGTAGAATTTGCATTAGGAACCATGGGATCCTGAAGACTAACAACATGGAAAACTCCTGCACACATTTTTCTCACTCACAGTAATGCAAGTGTGACATCTTTAAAAATTAAAAGCTCAATTAAACAAATCAAGTTTACATGATGAACAATTTGATTTTATAGTGTGATTTTAAATTAAATGATTAAATAATTTCATGAAATACGCTTATTAAAAATGTAGTTCAAGCAGGCTTTGTGGCACATCCCTTTAATCTCAGCACTTGGGAGGCAGAGGCCGGCAGATCTCTGTGAGTTCAAGGCCATCCTGGTCTACAGAGTGAATTCCAGGATAGCCAGGGTTACAAAAAGAAACCCTGTCTCGAAAAAACAAACAAACAAACAAAAAACCCCCAAAACCAAACCAAACCAAACCACCACCACCACCACCAAAAAACCCATAGTTCAAAACAATATTTGAAAACAAACTGCAATGATCTAATGAGATTATATAAATGTTAACCTTTGAGGTAAATTAAAATAATTCATGAGAACACAAAAGCTAAGTGACAGACTGAAAATTGTTTTTATAAACTGTTCAAAAATTTGTTTTCTTTAACCTATAAAACAAAAATAACTAGAAGTCTGTTCTATTGCAATTGTAGGTATGATAAATGTTTCCTATCCACAAAGGAGTACACTACTTTAGAGGAACAAGAAAGATCCCCATACTATCATGCCAGGATTTTATCACTGTAATACATCAAATATGTCTAAGTTTCCAGAGAGATGATTTTAGAGGAGTAAAGCAGTTGATAGTAGTGACTTCTGAGAGGAAGGAGGGAAAGAGAAAAGGTAAAGAGAAGAAACATCTCAGACCAGAAGGAAGGCAAAGAAGAGCCTCTAGGAAGGAGCCTAGCTCTGTGGCTGAGACCTTCTGGGGAGCAGTCAGAACCAGATCAAACATCTGGCTTCAGAGCAGCAGAAAGCCATGGCCTCATAGGAGGGCTTGCCTCCTCCTATGAGAAAGGAATCAGCTCATGAGAACTAGGTTCCTTACAGGCATTAACAGATGTGTAATTGGAAGTAGCTTTTGGGTGATTTGAGTAGGTAGAAGAAGTGGACAGTCAGTTTATCTAGCAATGCAGTTAAGTGCAGTGCACGGGGGAAGGGGGCACACTGAGCATCACATTTATTGTAAACGTGTCCATATTTTCTACATGGCCTCCTTCCTATTACTCCTTTCTATCTAATCCACCTCTACCTACTTTCCATTCTAGTGCTAAGAGCTCATTGTCTCTTTGACCAATCATTTCTTCACAATGGTAGCTGAATCATCTTTCACGGTCGCCCTTCCTTGCCTAACACATCTTGGCACTTCCATACTGGTACTCAGTGCTAGCTTCTAGATGACAACTAAGTGAAGCTGATCTCCTCAGTCTAGCCTATTAAGATGTCTCCATCTGAGTTCAACTACATCTTTAACTCCAGCCTCCCCAACACATATGTATACTATATGCTACCACTACACAGAACTTATCCTGCTCATGATATTCTCGGTCTAGAAGGAAGGCCTTTGTCTACTTTTGCCAACATCAACTTTCAATCAGGACATACAGGGCACCTGGCATGCAGGCTGGCCACTTTTCAGAAAAGTTTTAACTTTTCCTTTTCCTGTCTTTCTCTTTTTCTATCAATTACTGGCCAAAGCCTGGGCATCCCTGATATTCTAGATGAAAACTTCACACTTTACTCTGAAGTCTGCTCCCTTCCTGCCATGTGGCTGCTTGCCAACCTCCACTGAAGAACTTGCCAGCTTCCTAGACCCTAACTTTTACAGACATGGCCTTCCTCTCCCACTTCACCATCTCTCTTTTGACAGCTACCAAGAGTTACAACAGTGGTTCTCAACCGGGGGGATGAATGACCCTTTCACAGGGATGGCCTAAGACCACCAGAAAGCACAGATATTTATAGTACAATTCATAACAGCAGCAAAATTACAGTTATGAAGTAGCAACAAAAATCCTTTTATGGTTGGGGGTCGCCATAACATGACTGTATTAAAGGGTTGCAGCATTAGGAAGGCTGGGAACCACTGAGTTACAGCTTGTTTGCTCTGCTGTTTTCCTCTTGAATTCTAATAAAAAGGTCCTTGAGCTAAAAAAAAGTATCATACAATAACATATCTTCTTCTGTTCTAAACTTTCCTAAACGCCATGGGTTGAATTAGTGAGTCTTTTCTTTGCCTATAGTTTTGCACAGCTACATACCATGATAATTATCACAACTAGCATTATGATCATCAACTAACAATAATTAAAATGGACTGTTTAAGATTAGAATATTACTTCTGGCATCTTTTATTTCTGTAGATATCAAAGAAGGGGCACTACCAAATCAGGTGAGTTGGCTAGTCCTAACAGGTGATCCAGCTAACTCTTTTTTATGTGCTGAACTGCTCAGTTCTATAGCACTTAAGAACAGATATAAATCAGGACAAAGACTAGTGCATTACATTAGTCACCAGTCTACAATTTCCTCAGTATCTTCCTCACATCCATCCTAGCAGAAACATATTCTACTGTAAGCTACTAATTATTTGATAAATAATCCAAGAAAAGAAGGCAAGTTAATGGAAAGGAGCTACCAGAACTTCAGTTTTACTAGAACTCTGACAGCCTGACACAACCATCAATGTGCCCATGAAGCTGCTGCACCGTGTAAAAGTGTAACACCATGTGACACGCGTGAAAGTGTAACACCATGTGACACGCGTGAAAGTGTAACACCATGTGACACGCGTGACAGTGTAACACCATGTGACACGCGTGAAAGTGTAACACCATGTGACACGTGTGAAAATGCCACTAGACCAGTGTGAAGCTTTCACAGACCTTTACTCAGCAAATGACTCTGCAAATTTTACTTTTAAAACCAGCCCATTAAATATTTCCAACAATAAAACCGTTAAATTTATACTAGAACAGTAGTGTGTTTTTGTTTTTACCTCCTCCATGGTGATTCTGTCTGAACATGCCCTGATTCACTTAATTGCAATCCTTGTATATACAAGCCTCAAAATGGGTCATTTGAGATTGTAGCTACAGGTTTGGTTTATGGACAAGCAATATTCAGGTATTAAATGAAGTATAAGACACTAATATAAGAGGACACAATTAATTGAAAGTAGAGTGCTTCCCTAATTGAGAATCTAAAGTTAGGATGGGAATGGGTTGGCAAACAAAGATTTAAGTTTACTACCACAAAAGAAAAAATATTCTAGATAGCTGATTATAAGTATTTAATAGTACCACCTATATTTAACCAAATTCAGAAGTGAATAAATTCAAGTTTAAAATCTCAATGAACATTTCTTATTTTCTCCAAGTCTCATGCTACCCTACAGATAGTAGTGGAAAGTTCCGAACTATATAAAAAGTTTGGCGCTTTTTCCTGATTTGCTGAGACAGAGTCTTTCTATGTAGCCTAGGATCACTGGTTTCAAGCACTGAAGTGTAAGAATCAGAGGCATGTATCGGCATGCTTTGCTGAGCTATACAGTTTTTAATACTAGAGTTGGCACTCATAAATCTGGACTTTATTTCTAAGATGAGAAGAACATCATATTTTCTTCTACATTTCCTACCAGTCATGAATAGAGTTTAATCTCAGCTTGGGCTACACAAGACTCTGTCTCAAAAGAAAACCAAAAGCAAACAAATAAACAAAAATCCCCCCCCAAATAATGTTCTTGCCTTGTCTGGAAGGGTGTTAATACTATCAGTAATTATTTTCTCTGCCTTTTAAGGGTTAGGAAAAAAAAATCAAGTTCCTTTATTGCTAATTCATAAAATACTTCCATCAGTTAAACTACGTAATTACTAGAAGATAGGAGTAATAAAAACAAGCTTAAACCTAAAAGAAACTTAAACTCTATTATAGAGCTTAGCATGTCCTAAGAGACCAGAGATGTGAGTACTAACAAGTAGCAAAAATTTCAATTTTTAAAATTTCTCATAATTTTTTTCAGATTAATTAAAAACAAAGACAAGAGCCTTAAACATGAGAAAAAAGCAAATACATGG
>CAJQZJ010001265.1:783083-797719 GCA_907164525.1 Lophiomys imhausi
TTATCCTTCTAGAGGCAACCCCACGCACCCCCAAACACCGGGTCTTGACCTTATCCTTCTAGAGGCAGGGGTGTAATTTTACTCTTCTTGCCTCCCTCCTGAAGGTCCAGCTCTAACACTGACAGCATTAGAGTTGTTGTAGTTGAAAACAACTGAGGGCTTTTCACTAATGCATTTCAAAACAAAGATAAATGTGTAAGCATGTCTGCTGGAATGCTGTTTTAAAGCCAAACTGAAAAGAAATATAAATATTCATCAATAGGGAACTGTTTAAGACACATCTCCATATGTCATGAAGTGTCAAGATACCTGTCTTATAAGGGAAAAAACTAGATATAGTAAGACTGGATTTGTGTATAAACCCATCTCTCTGTATGTAGGCTATTAGATGAATGTAAAAGAAATTATTAACAATGCTTAATTTGATCAACATAGTCTCATGTCTGAATTTACATGGAGTTTGGAAAACTACTCATAAAAATTTCAAGGCCTTCTCTCTTTTTTTTTTTTAAAGACTTATTTTATTTATTTTATGCATATGAGTGCTCTATCTGCATGTACACCTGCATTCCAGAAGAGGGCACCAGATCACATTGTGGATGGTTGTAAGCCACCATGTGGTTGCTGGGAATTGAACTCAGGACCTTTGGAAGAGCACTAGGCAGTGCTCTTAACCGCTGAGCCATCTCTCCAGCCCAGCCTTCTCTTTCTTGCTTTAAAATATATATTCACATTGGAAGTCCTAGTTTGAGTGCAGGGGCTTTATGCGGTACCCAAGAACAACACAGAAACATAGCTGGCTTTTTTGCACGCAGCAATAATAATAGAGAAGGAAACAGAAGGGGTCATCCCTTTCTCTCTTTTGGCCTTTCAAGCAAATGCTCCTGAGTTGCTCTTAAGAACTGTGTGTTGTGGAGTCAGCATACAGTTGAAATCCACTTGCTCCAAAAATGGTCATTTAAAAAATATGAACACTGACTTACATACTCAATTTGTGACCTGCTTGGCACTGACACATAATCAACAAGTAGCTTCTGCTCTGCTTTGAGAGGCACAGATGTGTCATATAATTGCAACTGTGTAACCAAAATAAGTTGGGACTAACTGCCCCAATAAGCTGGCTTTATTGTGGAAATGTAAGGTTGGATCAACATATGTAAGTCAACAAATACAGTAAATCATATAAATAGACTTAAAGACAAAAATCACACAATCATCTCAATAGATGCAGAAAAGACCTTTGACAAAATCCAACATGTTTTCATAATAGAAGTTCTAGAGAAAGTAGGACTAGAGGGAACATACCTCAACACAATAAAGACTACATTTGAGAAATCCACAACCAACATCATCCTAAATAGAGAAAAACTTGAAGCAATCCCATTAAAATAAAGAATAAGACAAGATTGTTGAATATCCCCTATCCTTTTCAATATATGTCTGGAAGTACTAGCGGTAGCAATAAGGCAAGAGAAGGAAATTAAAGCAACACAAACAGGAAAATAAGTTGTCAAATTATACCTATCTGCAGATGATATAACATACATAAGAGATTCCAAAAATTCTGCCAGGAAAAAACTTACAGAAAAATTAACAATTTCAGCAAAGTAGCAGGGTACAAAATTGACTTACAAAAATCAGTAGTCTTTCTATACATCAACAACAAAACTGAGACAGAGATCATGGACCTACACCTATTTACAGCAGCATCAAAGACAATAAAATATCTTGGAATAAAGCTAACCAAGGAAAGGAAGGTCCTCTGCAATAGAAACTTGCTTTCTGAAGAAAGAGACTAAGAAAGACACTAGAAAAAGGAAGGATATCTTATATTCATGGATTGGTAGAACTAATATTGTGAGGGTGGTCATCCTACCAAAAGCAACTTACAGATTCAATGTAATCCCAATCAAAACACCAAATAGCATTCATCACATTAAAAAAAAAAAACCCACAACTTAAAAATCTTATGGAATCAGCAAAGACTGGGTTAGAATTTGCCCAAGGAAACAGTTCTTGGGGAAAGGGACTGTGTGTGTGACTGCTTCTGGGTAACTTCCCACTGTCTAGGTAATTAATTATGAGAAAGGCAGACCACGTTATGTTCTTAGGTTAACAGATGTGATCTTACAGATAAATGGCTACTTAAGAGTTAAAGTCTCCTTTAACTTCCCTCTTTAAAGTATGAGCTTTTGTCACCATACCTGAAAGAGCAATAAACACAATGAACAGCTTTACAATTAGGTTCACTGGGAATGTAGCAGCTCATTATTACCTTTTACTCACTTGGAATTTAAGAACATATGCACATTGAACAGTTGTAGTCTTTTTTCTTTAAAAGAAAGCTACCAGTAAATAGGCATCTACTCTCTTTAACTATTACATACAGATCATATTATTATATATAACAGAATTATATAAAATCAAATTCAAAATTCCAAGATTTCTTTAGTCTTCAAAAAAACAAAAACTCACCCAATATGCTTATTATTTATAAAGGTCTAATAATGAATCAGATTATTTCCTTCAATATATTAAGACATATTAAATAGAAAAAGATTATAATGGACACCATTACCTACTTGAAACAGTACACCATGCAGATAGAAACAATAAAATAATAACACTAAAATTCTCTACAAGCTTGATGTAGGCCCCATGGGAAAGCTTTTCTGTTTTTTTTTTTTTCCTGGTTTACCTTGAGACAGGGTCTAATGCTGTAGCCTAGGGTGGGAACCTGCAGAAAACTTCCTGTCTCAGCCTCCCAGGTACTAGGATTCCAAGTGTGACACACCATGCCCAGCCTTCTGTACTCTATTAAACTTGAGTACCTAATAATCCAAATTCAGCCTATCCATCTTAGCCTGACAGCAGATCTGTGCACTTTTATTTATTTATTTTAAATTTTGAAACCATGAAGCTCTAGCTGGCCTGGAATGTGATTTATAGATTAGTCTACCCGCCTATACCTCCTAAGTGCTAGGAGTAAAGGTGTGCATCACTGTTTGGCCAAATCTGTGACCGTCATAAGAAGATTTAAGCTACCAAATTTCACTTTACCACCTGTCTTGGTTTCTATTTCAAAACGATATATCACGTTCATCAAAGCATGCAACCCACTCTCAGTGACCACCAGTCTCACCTGCTGAATCTTCCAAATCGATCAGCGTGGGCATCAGGCTTTCAGGGAGGCTTTCTGGTAAGTCATAGCCATTTTTTCTAGCAACCACCAGATGAAAAGCAGCACAAAATTCATCCAGTGTCAACGCGCCATCTTTGTCAAAGTCTGAGAGTTCCCTGGGGACAAACTCATTATCACATTTTGCTTTGAAGCCCCTCATTTATCAAAAAGAAGACAAGATATTTCTCTCACACGGAAGTAAAAAAAAAAAATCACTAATTTTAAAAATCCCATATGTACAAAGAGGTGTAACAAAGGAAATCTGTCAAAATTGTAACAAAAAGTCAATGTGATAGACATCTGAATGCTCACGGTATGATCTTTTCAACATTCCTACAAGGCTGACATTTTCAAAGTAGAACAGGAAAAATATACTCCAAAACTAAAGTCATCAAAATATTACCTTTAATTCCTATGTATCTTACTAATAGAGTTTAGTTCAAGTAACATATAAAATAAACATGGAAATTATTTAAAATTCTGTTTTTACTACCAAAGTTCAAGAAAATAAACTGGCTAAAGTTTAATAGGAAAATATGGCCTCTGTCCTGCTGTCCTCGTCCCCTACAACAAACCCATGTGTACATGTGTTTTACTTTTTGAGGCAAAGTCTCACTATAAAGCCCTTGCTGAGCTTTTAAACTCACAATCCTCCCATCTTCGCCTCCTGAAAGCTGAGATTACAAAGCCTATATATTATATATACCACTATGCCTGGCCTTAGAGAAAAATAATGATATAAAGTAGAAATAATGTTTATGTGATCATTCCAGTTTTAAAAGTAATCTGTGGTTAAAATCTGTGTTCTAAGGACTAATTCCAATTACGTGGCAGCTATAGCAAGAGTCCCAGTCTATGTTTATCATGAGAGCTAAGTATTCTTCTTACTTTTCAAGCTAGATATAAACTTGATGAAAACCCGGGGAAATCGACAGAGGCAGAATAACAGCCTTTTCCACACAGTACACTGGCACAGAAGGAAGCCAACACAGTTTTAGTTTAGTTCACAAGACTTTCTCTAACAGGCTCACTGTCCTCACCTATACTGGGTTCTCCACCAGCACCTAAGGAGTTTAAGTCTAGTCTTAGTTTTAAGGTTCTAAAAGTTTTAAGGTACCAGAAATTCTTTTGAACAACCCACATGAACCAACTTACCAAATATGAGAAAGTTCAAGAATAGGAAGTT
Source organism: Lophiomys imhausi (assembly GCA_907164525.1). Taxonomy (NCBI): domain Eukaryota; kingdom Metazoa; phylum Chordata; class Mammalia; order Rodentia; family Muridae; genus Lophiomys; species Lophiomys imhausi. Next base: position 787,451 of record CAJQZJ010001265.1, read on the forward strand.
TCGATTTTGTAAAAAACTCTTTAGCTGCAGATCCTGAAATATTAAAACAGTTCTATTTAATGTTATTCTGAACACACAGATCCAAGAATAGGTGGTAACAGTCTTAGGATGGGTAAAAGATAACATTATAATGCAAAATATGTCATTTTTTCCCCAGTGACTATAAAATCCTTTTACACAAATAATGTGAGTAATAATTAAAATCTATTATAAACAAAAAAATGTCTATGAGATAATGAAATTGAGACTTGTGGACTAGGCCATCTAGAAGAACTTCTGTTTTCAATGACTCACCTGGAATAAATCCGTTTAGATCAGGCTGAATGGTTTTAAACTGATTTACATAATACTGTCTTTGTTCATCTGTTATTTTCCAGGGATCATCGTAACTACTGGATTGCCTACGAATCTCACTGGCAGTTGTAGCTGAGGCTACAGTTCGTACTGTTGTCTGGTCCTGCAATGAAACATTTTTTCCTCAGTACAGTTTCTATCTATATGATTATATGGACCAAGATGGCCAGTTACTTTTCCATGAAAGTAAAATTTACTTTTTTGAGGATATTCAGAAGGTAAGAAGCTGTCAGCAAACCATATATTGTCATGGTCAGGTTATTGGATATGTTTTTGCCCAGTGAGTATATAAACATGTAGAATGATAGCACTTATGTAAGCAACAGAAAGTTATGAAAAATGTGCTAAGAAAGCCAAGCGATATATTCCCAGATGTAAAAATCTTTTAAAACTTCACTAGGGAATTAGAAACATAAAGAAAATAAGCTAAAACTTAGTGAAACACTCCGTGGGTAACACTTGAAGAGACAGCACAGAGCAGGGTTCTCAGTTGTTTTGTTTTAAATAAGAGTGAACTTGCATTTGCAAAATCTGCAACAGCAAAATATAAAAACAATGATTGCAGTGATACTTAGAATGAAGCAAATAAAAAATGCAATTCCAATAAAATGCCACACCTGGACAGAAGCAGGATGCATGGTTAAAAGAGTACTGGTTGGTGGAGTATCTGCAAAACTGACCCAGTTTTCTTGAGGTGGAGGGGGAGAATGCCCAGACCACACCGCATCACCAGCAGAAGAGCCTAAAAGGAGAATGGATGACCACACTGACTCATGTGTGAAGATACAAGAAGTTACCTGGTTTGATTTGTAATTTTATAGAATTACCATGTATATAATGAGATAGTTCCCTTTTGATCTCTTAAAGAAAGGGAATCCTTTCTATTCAATTGAAAATATTTCATTTTAAGCTTTTCAGTCATGTTGTGCTTTCCTTGTCAATATTAAAATCTCTACATACCCAAAATTGTAGGAAATAATTATTCACTTTACCACCAGAGTATCTGGCACCCATAAACTTTTGCCTAAGCAACACAGATATAATTGCTACTTTCCAAACCTACATGTCTACCCACAAACCTCACAAGTGAATTTGCTTTCATTTAATTTATAAGAAACAATTATAGGGAAATGTTAGGACTTTCCTTTAATTTATAAAGTTAAAAGTATGGTATGTGTAAAGAATCTCTAAATACCTGTTTGTGTGTCACCAAAAGGAGACCAGAATGGCCCTGGTCCTGCAAGAGGTCTCTCACTATTTCCCCCACTGGGATGGCGGTTGTGTTTCCTCCATGTATGTGGAGAAGTTGGTGGGGACTGCTGAGGTGAAACTACTGGAGATGCAGGTTCCTAGGGGGAAAATGTGCTTTAAAATTTTTCATTTTGAGGTGGCATTTTAATTATCAAATACCAACAAGTGTTTGTAAGTAAACCTCTCTCAGGACATTGACTGATCACATTTATAGGCATGTAACTACCTGCTGATCTGCAGATGGACGAGGCTGAACTGCATCATGGCTTCCAGGTCCCTTCTTAACTTGCCCCCTGCCAGGAGGAGGGGGAATCACACCAGAGTAAGAGCCTTGGTTTTCAGAATCTGAAGAATATGAGGCTGCATGGCGAGATTCTTGTTCATTCTTTGAAGCAACAAATCGTGGAAGAGGAAGATCCTTTACTGTTAACCACAAAAATGATTACATGTTCAGTACTTCTTACTTGAAATACTTGAGAATAAAAGTGTTTCAACTTTCAGAGTTTATAAAAAATATGAAATATTTGCATGAAATTTACAGGCTGGTATCTCAAAAAAAAAAAAAAAAAAAGACAAAACCCAAATCTGAGATGAACTAAATTTTTTGAGCATAATGTTCGTGCTCAAGATATCTTAAATTTTCAACCTGTATTACTTTCAAATAAAAAGGACACCCATATGAAAAGGTGAAATAAGAGGTGAATTAGATGTTATGCCCATCACTACTAAATTTAAACCATTATCTTTCTTGGAACACTTTAGGAAGAATGTTACTTAGAAAGACAAGATAGACAAGATAAAACAAATGTTCTTTGAGGGATGGCAAGCAAGAGCTATGCTAAATGCATATGAGGTGTGTGTGTGTGTGTGTGTGTGTGTGTGTGAGAGAGAGAGAGAGAGAGAGAGAGAGAGAGAGAGAGAGAACTGCATCAATCCTTTGTAAGTTCGTCCTTACAAAGAACCTGAGGTTCTGAGACTGCTGACCCGAACTCTCACCATCCTCCTACTTGTTTTAAGTAGGTGTTTTAGGTAAGGTGTTACAGCCCTGACTGAAGGACAGGCTATGCTCCTAAGTTTGAGACTAGCTTAATTTAGATGAAAATTCCTTGTGTGTCCACGTCCATGACCAGTTGAGTACACGACATTCTATTTACCCATTTCAGTCTGGCTTATTACTCTCTTACTGCCAATATTCTCCATCAATTTTGAATAGAGGATGAAAAACTGACAGTGTGTCTAAAGGCTAACCATTACTCACACTTTAGAACAAATACAACCACAAAATCATTTTCAGAGTAAAGTGTACTTTTGGTCAACCCAATTACCTTCATCTCATTTTATTATTTCATTTTCATTTTATTTCACTATGTAGTCCTGGCTGGTCTGGAACTTGCTATGTAGACCAGGCTTGCCTTGAACTCCCAGAAATCTGCCTACTTCTGCCTCCCTAGTACTAGGATTAAAGACACATGTCCCTCAAGCTTGGCATGGCTCTTTCCTTCTCGATAGAATCCCACCTGAAGGACAAGAAGAGTAACAAGTGATAAGCCAGAGGACCATAGTGAAAACTTCCAGGTGACCGGAAACTAAGCTAATACTTCAAACTATATCCACTTCATTAGGCCTGTTGGGAAGCACCTGTAATGTCAGCATACAGGAGGAGATCCAGGTCTTGAGTTTGAGGCCAGTCTAGGCTACACTCAAACTGACTGACTAAAGTATCTGAATATTACAGAAATTCATACCTTCTCTTTTCCCCTTTCTCCATGAAAATTATGAAACTACACTTAGGCATCTCTCTTTATAGAAAAGTTTATTTTCTTTTACATCAACAAGCACCTAGTAACAGAAAAAAAAAAAAAAAAAAAGGAACTGCCAGAGGCAAACATCACAAGGTGGGCAAATGAGAATTCAAGTCTGCTAATACTGCTTTAATATTACCTCTATTAACCAGAAATGGTTTGGTTTTGTTCTTTTACTTTTTAATATTTACTTTCTTATTCTCTCTCTCTCTCTCTGTGTGTGTGTGTATGTGTGTGCGTGTGTACACATGAGCATGAGCACCATGGTGCACAAGGGAAGGTCAAAGGACACTTCGTGGAAGTCTGTTCCTTCCTTTTACCATGTGGGTCCAACAGCTTCAAAGAGGTGTCAACACCTTCACTGGCTAATAAGCCATCTTGCCAACTTTCTAACCAGAGTTTTGTAAATACTTTCTAAATTATAACGGAGTTTTCCTACACAAAACACCAGCAAATATAAAATAAGAAAAGAAGCTGGTTGGCTCAGTCCTCTAATTCTAGCTACTTGGGACGTGGAGACAGGAGAGCAGCAAACTCAAGGACAGCCTAAGTTAAAGAATGAGTTCAAGGTCATCCTGGGCAATTGACTAGTACTGGTAAGGTCCCAGATTCACCCCTATGCACACACTAAAAAACAATGTAGAAAGAATAGAATAAGGAAGCTGCGTGTGAAGGTTCCTATCGATCATTTACTTTTGTAAAAAGTATTTACCTAACTTCTTTCTAGGCAAGCTTTAGTGAACCCCGAAAACAGTCATTTCACCACTGTCATTAAGCCTGTTTCATAGAGGAGGCTGGAAGACGGCTTGGCAGGTAAGAGCACTTGCCTCTTGCAGAGGACTCTGATATGATCCCCAGCACCTACATGGTGGCTCACAACTGTCCTTAATTCCAGTTCCAGGTGATCCAACACCATCTTCAGACCTCCACAGGCATGAAGCACACATGTGGTGCATGGACATACATTCATACACGTAAAATAAAACTAAAATTTAAAACCACAGCATACATTGGCAGATGAAACATATTCTTCAGTGTAACAGATATATTCTGACATGTTTTTCTATTATTTTCACATTCAAAATAAGTCATGACACTTCAAGGTCACAAATGCCATTACTGTATCAGAAAGACTCATAAGTACAATGACTTTGGCTTCATTTTTAATTAGAGGAATATTATCATTTTGGTTACTCATATATTGCATATTTACCTGTGTTTATACTTTCCACTCTTAATGGGAAGCCAGACTGGGCAACAGCTACAAGCTTCAAAGCAATGTAGAACTGACTTCTTCCAAAGTAACCAAGTCTTGTTGCACCACAAAGTTCCATGATCTAGAAGATAATACAATATTAACACTAAGATTTATGTCAAAAATCCTTTGTCCAACAGTAAGTATTCTATTTGTTTATAATAATCTGCAATATTTCTCTTCTCTCTCAAGTAACAACCAATTCCTTCAAGTTTCTCGTTCATGTTTTAAAACAGTAGGCACCAATTTTATAGTAATGAGGCCAAAAGCTGTGCATAATTTTTTTACAATTATTGTTTTTTTTTTCCAGAGCGAGGTGTGCGTGGTACAAGCCTGTAATCTCAGCACCTGGAAGGTGGGGGCAAGAGAATCAAGAGTTGAAGGTCCAACTCGGCTGTATAGTGAGTTTCAGGTCAGCCTAAGGTATATGAGTTCCAATCTCAAAGTACCAAAGGAAAATAACTGTTTATCCGTAAGAGTTGTGCTTAAAGAAACAGCATGCCATCTACACTCTTATCATAAGTAATACGCAACAGACTAGTATATGACCACTTTAAGTTGAGATCATAAAGGAGATAACATGAGAGACAGTGCTAAGGATATAGTGTGTAGGGAGAAGTCACGCTACATAATCTAACTACATAAACATGAATTTGAAAACTACTAAAAACCTATCAACTAGTCTGTTAGTTGAGATTAAGACTCATTTTTCCTTCTCTGATTTTCTTAGTTTTTTATTTAACATGTATTTTATACAAATACTAATTTTGTACTTAAAATTTGTCTCATATTTAATATGATCATACTACTATTCCTTAAAACATGAAAGTGATAAAGAATCCACATTGATCGCTGTAGTCACTCAACTACTATCTCCAGACTGGCAGCTAAAGGTAATTTCAGATTATTTCAGATAATGAGATGAAATCATGTCTCAAGAGGATGAAGTAGGGTCTAATATTTAGACAAAATGAACTCATCTTGAAATAAGTACCAAGTATGTTGTCACAGCTTCACCATTAGTACAGATTCCTATACGGTCAGTCAGTTTAATCATTTTCTGTTAGTTGAAACATTCAAATGAAAGTAAGATATAGCTAAGATACTGTGGTATTAACTATGAAGAAAGTGTTTACAGAACTGCAAAAAATAACTATCAATGGTTGAGTAATATCACAGCAGTAACTACTTGTTGGCATAAAATAAAAGGAAAAAAACAACCGTTATCTTTGTTGAGTCATTAACACTGGGAAAAAACTCTTTAGTTCTACCACTAAGTGGCATGCACTCCTGAGGAAATGTAAATGGGCAAAGCTGGCAGGTGAAACCCCTAGAAAACAATGATGCAAAAATGCAAAATTAACAAAGGAAAGCCACATTTTAAGTGTAATTGTCTTAATTAATTCCCTTTTCTGACCACCTAATGTCTCTTTGGGAATCATTACAGATCTTAGATACTTTCAATTATAAAACAAATCATCTAAAATATTTTAGTTAATGTCAGATAAAAGAAAGACCTAAAAGAATCAGTCATTTTCTGACTTTCAGGGGAAGATGCCAAGGCTGTTAGAAATCAGAATAGAGTTTAAGGAAGGTAGGATCTTAAGGGAGGGGGATAGCAGAACATGGACAAATGGAACAAGGAGGAGTAATGGTTGAGGAAAGGGAGAGGTTTATGTAGCAAGAGGGGAGGGCAGAAAAGGGCAAAGGAGGAAGGATAACTAATGTTAAGGATATCTCAGAAAGCCTTATGAAACCTACTATTTAATCAGTTTCATTTACACACGCACGCACGCACGCACGCACACACAAACACACACACACACACACACTTCTCTCTCCATATGAAAGTTTAACTGAAGTAACCTTACAAAGGGGATTATACTCATTCTAGAAGTCATAGGTCAGGAATAAAAAGCTCAGTGCTGTGTTGTTGCTTCCCTCTCCTGGAGTTGGTAGTAAGAGGTCCCAGAGACCATCCTTCGCACCCCCCACCAAAAAACAAAACAAAACAAAAAAAAAACAATGTAGGTACTGCTTCTGGTTGTCCTAGAAGCTGATGGTAAGCTCTATTGCGGAAGACACAACATACACTGGTCACTGGATACATAGAGACTCAGTCAGTACAGGGTACTGACAGGAAGCTTCCTTCTTGTTGGCTAACTCAGATGGTACTGGAAGGTGCTATGCAGGATGGTAGTGGCAGGGAAACTCTCAACAGTCTTATACAGGTGTGAATGATCTGTATTGAGTTGCAGTAAGGACTAGAGTGGCAAGAGATGACCATAGGTGCAATAATGTCATGAACATTATATATTATGAGGGTAATCAACTGCTTTTTGATTGCATTTAAGGCCCCCTCAAAAGGAGAAAACATTCGCCTGATATTGTAAATCTGGGCAAGAAACCATGGCTGGGAGCTCACAGGCCCTAGGGATGAATCTATTATAATCATCTTGCTAAAATGATCACAGTATCAAAATGCCTCTAAATTCTTATCTTTCTACCTGTAGACTTGTGCAGCTCTCAGGCCTCACGTTTTCTTTGTCTGATGACACCCTGGCCAAAGCATAGAGAAAAAGTGAGGTGCTCAGACACAGATGGAGCACCTATATCACAGTCTGCCTCCCCAAGGCTCAGGCACCACAGCCAACCAAAGAGGGGCAGTAAGAGCTACAGTCAGGGAAGACTGGGGGCAAATAGTCTTCTAGACATGCCAGAACCACCTCCCTCATGAAATCACAGCAGCTATGGCTGACTTATCACTATCAATCCAGTCAACATCCTAACATGGAGTAAGAAGGGTTCCTCACTCTGAGAAACTATGGGCAGCAGATGGCTTCTGAATGAGGGAGACTCAGTTTTAAGGGTGTGGCTTCTATTAGGTGACCATGCACCACTGGATGGCCCCATATTCAGAAGTAAATGGAAGCATAAGTTGTATTTGATGGCTGATTAACTTCGGGGTGGGTCAAGAAGGTGATTCTGGATTTGCAAGAAACTAAAGGGAGAGTTGGGAGCGAAAAATCAAAATACACTGTATGACATTCTCAATCAAAATATTTATTTTTAAAAAGCTGAAGGAAATTGCCGTTTTAATTTCTATTTATTAAAGTTTACAATTGTTAGCTACAATTATGAAATATTTCCTAACATCCTTTCCTGCCTTCCAAAAGTCATCACTATTATTTCAATAAGTATTATTATATTACAGTTACTGACCTCCAAGTTGTTGTGGAATTAATTCATTCAGTGATATTCACTTAGCATCAATTATGTCTCATTAAAACTGCTTCCATTCCAACAGGAACAGAAAGAAAGGCTGATTAAAGAGGGGAGAGGCGATGGAGTATCAGTGTATAAAGTGGAGAACTCAGGCAGGGCCACTAGATATTACACATGCACTTTCCCATTTAGTTTTTCAGAAAAGTTCTCCTGGTCATAGAATGCTATCATTTTCATACAATTTATAATTTCTTCTTTTTTTAGCTTTGGGGGTTGCCATACTGAAAATATATGTCTAATTAAACTAGAATTTGTTTTTGAAATGAAAAGCAATTCACTCAGTCCTCCTAAAAACCGATTGATTGAAAAATTAAGATTATAGTTGGCCACAATGGTATTGACCCTTGTATATGGACATAATATTAAGATTGTATTGGGCTACATAGGCATTGACCTTTGTATATTGATACATAATTAAGAGTATATTTAACCACAATTGAATAGATCTTTGTATATTGATACAAAATTAAAGGTAACGCTTCCTAATGGTATCATACCTAGAGATACTTAAAAATAAAATGTGAAGCTCTGGCCTCTTGATACCAACCGTCTAAAACGGTCTAGGATAGTTAAGTAAAACAAACTCCTAGTCATGCAAACATGTCACTTTGTTAGCTACTATAACAGTCTATCACAGATATTCTCTAAACTACCCAGTAATCAAGTTGCTAAGAGACAAGCAACATTTGCTTATCTAAATACAAGAGATGGATAGGGCATCTTCAAAAACCCCAAGAGATCTGCAGAATATGGCATTCAAAGATGTTATCTTAAATTAAGATTTTTTTTGATATCGAGACATATCAGCGCCTGACTGCACCCCCTATTCTACTCCAAGTAGAAGATAAGCATCGAAGAACCTCCACTGTAAGATGGTTGAATTAGTGGCAAGCCTATCTCTTGGCATGAAAAAACCCCTTGCACCAACTGCAGACAGACTGCTGTCCAAAAAGGACAAAACTTGGTAGCAGGGAAGTCGACAGCCTAACTCTGCCAAGACAGGGTAGGTAAGTCCTTCATAATCCCTGCTCTACAACAAATGTCTGTCAGAGAAACAGGACCCAAAGGCTGAAGACTGATGCAGGAATGTATGGAGAGAAAATGGGAACTGTCCAGGCAGTCATTGGTATGTCATTTCTTAGTTTTGGAAGCTGCAGGCCCTGCACTTCCTATATAAGCAGATATATTTATCCCTCTCAGGTCTCTGAGGTGGTTGAAGAATAGACAGCTAGAGTCTCATAGTTAAATTTTGAGTTGTTTAGGAATCAAGAGGGTGTTATAGATCTAAGAAGATACTCCTAAAAGTGTGTTGCAAGTTAGTATGAATGTTGAGTCAGATATAGACCTTTAAACTCATGGAGATGGTTAGATAGTAGAATGTTAAAGTCAGGGGCCAAATATGTATAAACTGGACACGGGGAAGGTATACTGGGCCATTTAACTCTCATAAATGTGGCATATTTATATCTGTTGTTTTGTACAATACTTACTGTTATAAGAGAAGGAACCATCTGTTGGACTGAAAGGGGAAACTTCTGGGGGGAAGAGGGTGGAAGGGCGGGATAGGAAGGGGGAATAGGGAGGGGTTTGTGACTGAGATGTAACTTGAAGAAAAAAAAATAAAGTATTTAAAAAAAAAAAGAAAAAAGAAAAACTATCATTTCTGCAATAACGTTAGAAGCCGAGTTGCAGTATTCTGGACTCCTTATGTAGTCTGCCTACATCACATTCTTCTAATTATTTTAGCTGTACAAGACTTAAATATGTAATAGGGTAAGACAAGTCCTCGGGGCTTCCCCCATCCCTGGGCTATTGTCATATATTTTCCTAAATAATTTTTAGAGTTATTTGTCAGAATCACTTGAGATTTTACTCAGGAAGGCAACTGACTTATGGACCTGTTCCAAACTTGAACATAACCATTGCTGCTACTGGCCTTCCCAAAGGTTCTGGCAGCACCCTGCACAGCAGTCTATGCTACTGAACTAGTTCTGCTCTTAGGAATTTTTTGGGGGGAGGGATTGGGCTATTTTAAAAACTATAAATAATAATTTTACCATGTATAATTTGGGAAGAAAATTATAAGTTTGTGTTTCTTCCTGATTCTATTTTAAATTATCGCTGTCCTAATATGGAACTATACTTTGATTTTTGGATTAATTCCCTTTATTTGTGGTATATTACCTTTCCAAATAAAATTTATAAAAGTGTAATCACAACCTTAAAAATAATGCTGTGTTTGGTTTTTCAAGTGGTATAGTCTACCTTTATAAACTCAAATAGCAAGCCTTACTCTTTCTCTACTCTAGTATTTTAAACTGA
>CAJQZJ010001265.1:799749-826793 GCA_907164525.1 Lophiomys imhausi
GACAACGGGGGAGCAACAGGAAAGTTCTACTCCTGTCCTCAGAATACTAGTGTGCAGGGAATGTCAAAAACGGACATGCTGGCTGCAAGCTATTTCCTATTTTAGGAAAAAATAGACCAAGAGAAAACATACCCAATTCCCGTATGGGTTATCTGTGAGCTGAACTACTGAGCATCAAAACTCAAAAATCAGAATAAAGAATATGTGGAAACTCTCCACAATATTGAGATAGTATCACCCAGGAAACTGTATCTGTCTTCAAAATAAATTTTATTAAAAAGTTCAACATGATGAAACACAATAGAGGGCTGGAAATGTAGCTTAGTTGGCAGAATGCTTGCTTAGCATGCATTAAAGTTCACCATGGTTACTCTACTGTGCAATAGCACACCAGAACTTCTCACTTCTAGCTAACTTAAATAAAGCCCACTGATCAATATCTTTTCCCTGGCCCACCTTCATATTCTCCCAATTTCCAGTAACTAGTAGTCTACCCTTAACTTCTGTATAACAACTTTTTGGATTTGGATGTGAGTAAAATCATACAGCATGTATCTTTCTTAGTGTAGTGAGTTTTAGTTCCACTCATGCTATCACAAATGAAAGGACTTCATTACTTTAAATGGCTGAAGAGTATTCTACTGCATATATGTACCACTTAAAAAAAGTTCATTATCAGTTATGAAAGCTTCAGTTGTGTCCACTTCCTATCTTTTACTAATAGTGTTATAATAAGCATAGGAGTGCAGAGGTATCTTTGAAATACTTACTTCCATTTTTCTGGATATATATACAGTAGTGGAATTGCTGTGTATGTGTGGGACTTGTCTTTGTGTGTGTGTGTGGGGGAGGTGGAAGTCAAAGGTCAGCTACAAGTGTCACCCCTCACTGTGCAGCCTGGAGCTAACCGAGAAGGTCAGGCTGACTCCAGTGAGCTCTAGGGGTTTGTCTCCATGTTCTCAGCACTGGGATCTAAGTGTTTGCCACCACACCCAGTTTTTCTCCCCTAAAGATGAAACCTAGGTTTTTATGATTGCATGGCAAACACTTCATTCCCCAGCCCCAACTCTCTTTTTTTTTTAGAAGGAGTTTTGCTATATATCCCAAATGACTTTGATCTCACTATGTATCCCAGGCTGGCCTCAAACTCACAGCAATCCTCCTTCTTAAACCTGACTTCAAAGATTACAGGCTTGTGCTGCCACACCCAGCTGCCCTGTTTTCCATCACATATTAACTTACATTCGCAAACAGGATGAAAGCTTTCTTTTGTCCCCACCTTTGCCATCACACTTAGAAAAACTAGATTCTTATGATGCTCATTTACAACACCAATGACGATAACAACCAACCCAAAATGAATTAGAATGTAAGAACATTCTACTGTTCTCACATCTAAGAACAGAATGTAAATATAAGAACAGAAATGATGAAAACTATTAAAAGAAAACATGAAAGTACTTCAGGACATTGGAATGGACAAATATTTTAAACGGCACCCACAATAGAGGGAACAAAAGTGAAAATAGACAAAGAGACCATGTTAAAACTAAGAAGAGCCTTTAATCCCAGCCCTTGGGAGGCAAAGGCAGGTGGATCTCTCTCTCTCTCTCTGTGTGTGTTTTGTTTTCTGGTCTTGAAAAAACAAAAAACAAAAACAAAAAAGAGATGTTGCACAACAAATGAAACAAACAATCAACAGTGAAAAGATGACTCTTGGAATAGGAAAAACATTTGTGAACATCCCAAATACATGAAGAGCTCTAAAAAAACCTTACTGGGAAAAAAAAAATCAATCTAACTAAAAGTTGGCAATAGACCTTAACAGATATTTCTCAAGGTAAGACACCCAAGTGACCAAAAGACACTATCCAAAATCCTGTAACACAATCTGCCCATCGAATGCTATGGCCAAATAATCATTCTTTCTTTGTGTTAGTGCTAAAATTACATGACCTTTAACCCCTTGCACACATCACTTTCTTCTGGCTTCCCTCACTCTACTCCTCTGGTGCAGATACTGTGGCTTGTTCATATAGGAATGCAAGGCAAACTCTGGAACTCTCTATGCACATGGTTATGTGTGCTGAGAAGAGCCATTTTATGTGGTGCCTATACCTACATTTTATAACAAATTCACTAAAAATTAAGCATTTTATGAAAACAAGCATTGTTTGCTCTGTCTAAGGTGGTTTGGATTACACGTGATTTGTGAGCAATGTTACTGTTGCTCAAAGGCTGGCCTCAAACTTAAGAGATCCACCTGCCTCTGCCTCCCAAGTACTAGGATTAAAGTTAACGCACCACACCAGCCTGTAAACACTTCTATGTATGACCTTCTGCACTGCAGTACATTACTTCAAAGGGAACAAAGGGAAAATGAATGAAGGGCAAAGGAGACAGGAAAGATGCCAATGCCTGCTTGTTCTGAAGTGCCTTCCTTTTGCTTGCTGTAAACATTGTTTAGCTTTGAGGACACACTGATCCTTAATATTTTCCTGTTTAAAAAACCAAAAAAACAAAACTCCTACAAACCTTTAGACTAGCACAGGCCCTGGAGAAATGGCTCAGTGGTTAAAAATGCTAGCTACTCTTCAAGAGGACCCGAGTTCAGTTCCCAGCATCCACATCAAGTGGCTCACAGACATCTCTAACTCTGGCTCTATGGCAACAGATGCCCTTCTACACACACATGACATACACTCACATAAACATATACACATACACATAACAAAAGCTAGAAATAAACCGTTAAGAAAAGGAAACCTTTAAATTTAGCAGAGTCCAGAAAATAAGCACATGACCCACATCATTTATTACTATGATGATCATGCTTGCATTCCTAAGTGATTTTCCTTCCCTACTGGTGACCAACTTCATTGCCAAGTCCCTCTCACAACCTAGTCTGGTGAAAGTACAACTGGGTCAGCCCTTCTGAACACTTGTCAGTTGCACTAGAGCAAATATCTCCACTCACTTTTCCTACATCTCTTATCTGAAACCTTTAATTACTTATTGCTTTGCTGACACAATTCAAATGATCTTTAGCCCCAACCTCAGGTCAAGACTACATTGCCTCTGTGCTTTCTCCTGCTGAGCTTCTCTTCATACGTAGAAACATTAAGTCAGCATCCTCTTGGTGCATGCTCTCTTGCTTTCTATCTTTCTTTCAAACCCTTCTCTACAACTTCATTTTACTTTTCCATAATACCACTTCATCAAGGATAAGTTCTCCAAGTGTTCCAAAGTCTCTCCTTGTGATGTGAATATAGAACATATTTTATTTTAGAGGCCACCTCAAAACCAAAAATGTGTAAAACTCATCAGGAAAATTACTACAGACTGATAGTAACACATCAGACTTTTCTTGCTATATGTCAGACAATTAACATACAGAAATGAGAAAACACATAATGAAAAGTATAAGCAAATACATATATTAATTAGATCAATCTAGCTATTACTCAATACATAGGTAATATAAAATAACATGGGCACAATAAATACATGTTCACCTGTCAACTTGAAAATAAAGGGAACAAGATGACGAACACCACCACCAGACGTACCAAGTGAGTGCCGACTTGTTTTTACAAAAGCAGTTGTGTAGAAACAGGAGAACATTATTTCTCAATGCCAACAAAACACACTAGTGTTTAATTAATGAAAAAGAGGCCAAGAACTTGAGAGGGAGCAGGACAGGTGGCTTGGGAGGTGATAATGGGAGAAGAGGGATGGAGCAAAGAATGTAATTGGTTTTGGTTAAAAATAAAATTAAAAACCATAAAGGTCCTCTATAACTTTTCACTTGTGAGTGTTTAAATACATTATATTTTTAAAAATTCCCTATTCATATTATTATAGAAATTCAGCGTGTCAGGAGCGGCTGGGCAGGCGACTGTGGACAGCAGGTCACTGCATTGGAACGAATCAAACAATGCAGACATAATTCATCTTTTGAAAGATTGTGCCCTAGTACTTGAAATGCTTTTTATTTAGAATAGTAGTAAAAATGGAAAAAGAGAAAGTAAGGGATGATGAAATTCCAGACCCAGAAAACTCTTTGGACTTTTCTGAACAGTGTAATCAGCTTGAATTGTTGGAAACCCATGGACACCTGATTCCTATTGGTACTCAGAGTCTCTGGGTAGGCGATTCTGATGAAGATAAGGATCAAGAGGAAAAAGCAAAGAGTGGTATGAACTGCAAGAAAAAAAATGGAAAAAGATTTGAACAAATTGCTCCTTTGGGCTGCTGAAAAAAATCGGCTTGCTACAGTGTGGAGGCTACTTTCTGAGAAGGCTGCTGAAGTGAACACTAGGGATGAAGATCAGTACACCCTCTTCACCGAGCAGCATACAGCGGACATTTAGATATTGTTCATGAGCTGCTGGCTCACGATGCAGATGTTCATGCAGTGACTCTGGATGACTGGGCACCACTGCACAGCGCTTGTAAGTGGGGTGACACCACGGTGGCCTCTTTCTTACTTCAGCACGATGCAGACATCAACGCCCAAACAAAAGGCCTCTTGACCCCTTTGCACCTTGCTGCTGGGAACAGAGACAGCAGAAACACCCTGGAACTCCTCTTGATGAATTGCTACATTAAACCAGAGCTGAAGAACAACTTGCAAGAAACTGCTTCTGATATTGCCAGGAGGACAAGCATCTACCACTACCCCTTTAAAATCGTGGAACTACCCCCACTGCCCTTATTTTCTGTAAGCCATGACAAAGGAAAAGGGACAAGGAATTCTAACAGTGAGGAATGATTGTGATTGTTATATGGGACCAGAACACCAAGTAGCTCAGGCTTTCTTACAAACAAACAAACAAACAAATAACCAAAAAAACCAGTATGGATAGTGACACTGAGTGTAAATACAAATAGAGTACCAATTTTGACAATGCAAAAAGCAACTTGCATAAAACTGCACCAGATCTGTGGCACATTTGTTCTAATTGCATTACCTTTTATCTTCTTGGTGCCTGCTACATAGTTTTTGATGGACTCCCTAACCTGAGAGTTTGAATCCTAGGGAAAGAACATTGAGGGCTCATCCTCATTGTCATCAACTTAGAATCACCTAGGAGATAAACCTCTAGCTTGTCTAGAATGGAGGTTCAAGAAAAGTTTAATTGAAGAGAGGATCTGTATCCAGATGTGGGTGGCACCATCCCATGGGCTCAAGTCCCAGATTAAATAAAAAGGAGAAAGTAAGCTAAAAAAAAAAAAAAAGAAAAGAAAAGAAAAAGAAAAAGAAAGAAAGAAATTCACCAGACGAACTCAACATTGAAATACTGCTATGGGACCTAGAAGCATCTTACTATTTGGAAGGTGGGTTTTATTCTACCCACCAAAGAAAGGAACAATAGAGGATATGTTGGTTGACTCAATCAACAGGAGCTAGGAAATAGGGCAACCGATTAAACATCACAGTTTGTGGGCAGAGCAGGTAACTAATAACAAAGACTCTATTAATACTTGACTTTTTTTTTTAAAGCTATAAATTCCACTTGCTTTAGGCAATAAACTCATGAGCAGTCTATCTTGCTAGGAGTGATACATACAGTTTACTGGTAATAGTTTATAGCACATTCACAAGTTTATCTAAATAAATAGAAACATTTGTGATAGCCTCAGACATAAGGACTATAATGTGAAAAGTTAGATTACCTTTCAAGTTTATTGGCAGTTTGATTCAAGTATCATATTCACAATTAAAATAATTTTTGTATTAGTTACATTATGGAAGCAGCCCCCACTTCCAGTCGCCACCATGGAGCCTTAAAAACACATGCTAAAAGAAAAAAAAATCACAAAAATAAAAATAATTAGAAAAATGCTATAAGCCATTAAAACTTGAGTTTCAAACAGTATTCACTTTTGGAAAATGTTTATGAAAACAGTACAGTAAAATAAATCCAGTGAGTAACCTACACTTATGCTAACCAGAAAATCTATGTCTAAACTTGCACATTTATAAGAGTGAAAAGGGGGCACTGTGTTCAGTTATGCCAGGGGACAAGAGATGTAAGCCAAGGCTGTCTACACATACCAGATCTTCTTCTGCCCTTCCAAACCTCCAAAGACAAATGATCCACTGAATCGACAGTGCATACTGCAACATGAGAAGCCAAAATTACTGATGTTTTCGTTAAAAAGCAGCATTTTCCAAGAAGACTTACTAGTTTTCAAATCTGACTTACATGGAAGCCTACCTACAGAGAACCACAGAATTTCCTTACAAAAACTTTAAAAAAATAATTTAGAGTATTCACACTGGGCCAGGCATCATTCCAAGTACTTTGTAGCTTGTTTAATCTTGTGAAGAGCCCACAAAGACAGAGACTCTTGTGACTATTTCACAGAAAGAAAACAGAACACAGAGAGGTTAAGTAAACAGCCAATACATACATGGTGAAGCTGGAGAGGCAGTATTCACAGTACAGTAAATGCCACTCTGCTCCAGGAGCCCACCACTTTTCACAAACACACAGACTAGAAAGGCACTACCGGGGAACAAGCAGAATCAGGTCAAACAGTCAGCCACACTGATATTTCTGGTCTATACTCAACACCAGTGGCCAGCAGCAAGTAACAGATGTGGAAAGTGTACTAACCTGCAATAAACGAAAGCTACTCATATAGGGTTAGGATAGCACATTAAAGAGCCACGCTGTGGGCTGTTTTAAGCTACGGATGATGACCAAAGGGAGACGGTGATTCTAAGAATAACTTCTGTCAACCGTGTTATAGAATGTGAACTGCTCCAAGCTCAGGGACATCTTGACTAATCCGGTCATCTTAGCATCGTTAGTACTTAGTAACTTACTACTGTTCACTGAAGAACAACTAAGCCTCTGTAATTTGTTCAAGGTCACACAGGAGCAGAACTCAGATGGAAGCCCATCTGCTTCATTACAAAGATTTAATCTAGAGTAAATGTTTTCTAAATGAAAATTCTACATAAAATCTATGATTACATCAAAAACTACACTGTGAAAATATTTCATCTTTAAAATTCTGCTTTTGTCAAAGTGTCATACGTAAATAGAATAAATAAAGAAGTTAAATTTACTGTGAGGGTATAATACACTGTGTATGTGAAAATAATTTATGTTCTTATCCCTGCCCTGAACACGGGGCATCAAAGGAACAACACCTTTTGTAAAAGTCAAATATAAATAATTGTATTTTCCAACTGCCTTTTCATTTTTTGCATTGAATATTTTATTGAAAATCTTCCCATTATCTAATTTTTTTTTACTTTGTATTAGGATTAATTTCCCTCCACACTGAAGATCAATTTTGTTATGCTTTGGGAAGCAGCAATGAATAGCTTGGCTTAATATACTTGTTTATAGGTGATGTGTCAGTCACAGTATGACTATGCTAATCTGTTATGTAGCTTCTGTCAAACGTACATATACAAACATTCAACTCATGATAAGAATAAACAAGCAAATCCCCAAGAGTTCCCAAAATCTATCTCTCTTTCAGGGGAATAAATAATAATAATAATAATAATAATAATAATAGCAAATGCCTATATAGTGCTAGTCCAAGTAGTAGGCACTAGACCAGGTACTCAAATTCATTTACGTCAAACAACCCTATGAGGCAGGTGCCATATTATTCCCAGCATACAAATGAGAAACTGATGCAGAGAAAAGCCCAGAGCACTTCGTTGCTTGTTTAGTGAGTCCTAGAATTAAACTGCAACTTTAAAATTCCAGCAACAGGTTTTATCTGAATGAATAAAAAAGGAACAAATAATAGAAAATGATGACATGATGGTGAAAAAAAATCTATCACTTATGGAGTGGAGTAACAGTGTTTATTAAGGCAATCCTTAAAATGATTTTAAAGATCAGAACAATGCAGAGAATGCTCCTGCACAAGTCCAGAGTGGCCATTAGCCAAAGACCATAAGGCATGTTATCTTCTCTGCATAACTCCAAAGCACGCAGGGCACTGTAACATGTTCCCACTGACATTTCCCTCCACAATTCTGCCATGCCCATGGGCCACCTGTGTGTCAATGTACTTAATATTTATGTTCAAACCAAGAAAGGAACTTTGTATCACAATACAAATGAAAAACAAGTCTCAAAGGAAATAAATAGAAAATAAAAACAATAGAGTAAACTAAACAAACCTGTTATTCATCTTCAGTCAATGCCATTGTCTGCTAAAGGGGCTTGAACCCATATCAAGACTTTCCTCATCTTTATTAAGGTAAACAGCACAAGAAAGGTGTGAGCTTGCTAACAGAAAGTTGAATATTCCTCTAATAATGAAATGTGAGAAACAAGAAAGGAAGGCTTTCTGACTGTGCTTTCTTATTTCTCTGGGACATATCCCACACTTGGGAAGCAAAAACATAAGCTGCCTCCTTTCTGATCCAGTACACAGCCAGGTCTAAAGCACTGTATTCCGGGCATCTTAGAGACTGTCCTAACAAAAAGAACTAACCCAGTTATCACAGTCAGAAACACTGTCTTACCAACTGCAAACAATATACAAGCCTCAAAGATATGCCACGGCATAGGGTTGTCATTTTATGCAACAAAGAGTCTACAGTCCCGAGAGTAACTAGAATAACTGCCATCGGGGAAGCTGGATTCAATCCCAGTTCATGTTGAACATGTAGCCTCTCAAGAGTTCCAGGTTTCTCAGCAAAGTAGAAATACCAACCTCTAAATTCAAAGATACCGGTGCATCAATTAGCTCAACATCCACCCCACAGTAGGTGCTATACAGTAAGTACTTGCTATTTTAAGAACTAAATAGAGGTACACAATATTGGGGGAAAACACCGTTTTTTAGGCGATCTGGCCTGGACCATCAAGAAAGGACAGGCTTTTGGTAAGTTGAAACACCAAAGGCAATCCAAATGGGGAATGCTAACACATCAGGGTAAGGAAGAAAGTGGAAGAATAGTGGAAGTAAGGCAGAAAACTAGAGCGAACAAGAAAGAGTGCTAACTGCCAGGCTAATCTTCACTGACTGGGTCTGACGCATACCATATACTTATAATTCCTTCTCTCACTCTTTAGCATTACAGCACAGATCACTGGGATTTAGGTCACTGCAGCAGGGTAACAATGAGGTGGTCAGAGCTGGAAAATACAATGGCAAGAAAGCAATGATAAGCTGAGACATTTCAAAAGGGTTCTTGAGGATCTTGTAGGCAGAATGGAAGAAAGGAATCAAAGAGCTGGAGACAAAAGAGGGCACTAAACAGTCCTTTAGTATGGGGATGAAAGGCATAATATTCACCAAGATGTCACTCAGTGTCAACTGAAAGGGAGGTGTGGAGACAAAGAAGACCTACAGAAAGGTCTGGATTTGGTTAAGTAGGATGAAAGTGAACTTTATAAATATCTTTAAGCCAGGCATGGTAGTACATGCCTTTAATTCCAGCACTTGAGAAACAGAGGCAGAAGGATCTCTGAGTTTGATCCAGGCCAGCCTGGCATACAGAGCTTCAGGACAGCCAGGGTTATACAGAGAAACCCTGTCTGGAAAAACCAAAAGCCAAACCCAAGCCAAGCCAAAAGAACAAAACAAAAAAGGATATCCTTAAGGGGCTGGATGCTCAGTGCTCAATGATGGAGAGCATACTCTCACCTGGACCTGAGTTCAGTTCCCAACACACCTCCTGCAGCTCACAACTCGCTGTAACTCCAGACCCAGGGACCCGAAGTCAATGGCCTTTGTAGGCACCTGCGCCCATGCAGACATACCCACACAGGCACACACATATCTACATTAAAATAACAATAAAATATTTTAAAAGAGTATCTTTAAAAGAAAGGAAGGTGAATGCAAAAGACAGATGACTAGGGCTTACGGAGAATACACAGGGTACATGGTGGGCAAGGAGAAATGGCGTCATTTGTTCTTTGACAGTAAAATAGAAGAGAACAGGGACAAATGGATGTGCAATGTCAAGAGAATTACCCTGGAAGCAAAGAGAAACACTGCAGAAATTAACCACCATACAACACCACTGGTAACTATGACAATTTGTGGCTTTGCCATTTGTTAGGTACAACAGAGAAAGAGTAGGTCTGGATTCCTTCCAGAATTAAGTCGTGGAGGGAAATGTGACCAAGGAAGCAAAAGATTTCTCTCTAACGGTTCAAAACTGTGGGCACTAAACAGAAACCTAACCACAGTCTCCGTTCCCTGGGCCACCACACTAACTTTCGGAAGGCAGGCTCTTCTACTGAAAAAGGCTTCTCAACAGTTTCAGCTCCTGCAGATTTGCACAGCGATTCTGACGTGGCCCAAGTTGCAATGGCCTAGACTAGGAACTGAGCTATCATGAGGTGACACTGTGTACAAAGGCGCCCATACCCATGAATTCATTTGTGGCTCCACTTGTACGCAGGTACTCAGAAACACTCCACAAATTAGGTTTTATGAACAAAAGTATATGCTGCAGAATCAGAATGCCCAGATTCTGACACAGCTAGTAAATTCCTAGTTTTGTTTTTCTTAAAATTTCTCAGTCTGCTATTACATTTTTAAAAAGTTCTCAAAGAAAGAAGGGGGAACTGGCAATAGGCATCACATTAGCAAAGTCAGAGCTCAGAATTCAAGGCTCTTTGTTCCTGTTCTTACTGCCTCCATCTCCTCACGCCCAGAATGTTGATTGGGGTGGGGAAGAAGCACCCACAGTGCTCGGCAGCAGGCCAGCCAAGTACAACTTCACCACCCACACTTTACTTCCCGGACTGAAGAGGCCTGCCTTACTCCCTCATCCTAGTCACGTCTGTGAGTGGGCTCAAATAGCAGGGCGGAGCAACTGACCAGCCTAAAAAGTTGTCTGTGTTTTCTAAACATCTACTATGAGTTTCTGCTACTCTCGTGTGGCACCATGAGATCCTGACAGAAAAGAAATCCGAATTTTAGCTGTGTGCAAACCTGTAATCCTATCACTTAAAAGGCTAAGGCAGGAGGATTGTGAACTTGAGACCACTTAGGATACCAGTATAGAAAGGAGGGATAAGAAAGTAAAGAGTGGAAGGAAGGAGTGATGGATGAGTGAAAAAGCAAGGAAGAGACAAATAAGGAAGGGAAGAATGAAGGAAGAAAGAAAAAAAAAGACAGGAAAGATGGAGGAAGACGAGAAAGAAATCTGAATTTTATCCACAAGTTTCCAGTATTATTAGCTCTGAATACTCTACTGCTAGAGATCACTCCAAGCTTTGAACATCATTCTACCACTGAACTACATCTCTAGCCTAGCCTTGATAACAATAGATAGATAAATAAATAAATATAAAAAATAAGTAAACACACAAACAATCTTGAGGTACCAACATTTTGCAGTGTAAATGTATGCAGTAGGTTCGCAATGCTTAGCTCAAGTCATCTGAACAGCTTCTATTGTGTCAGCGAAAGAAGTACACAGTATGATTTAAGCAGCTGAAGAGGCAATCAGTCACTGCCATTTGGAATTTTTAAGGTGGCCGAAAAGTTTAGCTAGGACCTAGCAATATCCTGATAACGAATGAAGATACTAAAAGTATAGAAATTCAAACATAAAGGACAGCTTAGAAAAGTACAGATCGAAAACTATCTGGCTGGAATGATCACTCAAAATTTCAAGGAGTAGAAGTCAAAAAATAAGCCAAAAAACCCCACCCCATAAACATGGCATTTTATATACAAGCATTAAATTATTATCTTGAATATTTAACCTCATATAATACATTACTCTTTGTATTTTGTACCTTGATGATTCAGATTGTTTAAATAAATACTTTTGGGGCAAAGGAAATCAGTGAATTGGTTTATAATATCTAAAAATAAAAGAAGAAAAAGGATTCATCATGAGAAGGATTTGCTCTAGGCCTCAAGAATATAGTAAGAAAGGACAGAGAATGTTAACGAAAATGCCAGTAGGAACTGCCCAAGTTTAAATTAGAAAACATTTTAAAGGAGCAATATACAAACTGGTCAGAAGTATCATTCATTCTTCTACTGCTAAGGCACTCAATACCGAGTTGTTTGACATGCAAACAACCTTTCCTAATTTCTCCTTCCTTCAGATAACTCAGGCAGCAGGGTAGCTGCCTCAGGCCTCTTCTGCTCTATTTCCTTTCACTAACAAATGCATTCTGGACGACCTTATTCATACTTACGGCATAAACTGGCATCTGTATATTAAGGATATAAGAAGAATGCTATGGAACACTCTGCCCAGTTTTAGTCTTCTGTGAAGCTAAACAGACCCTCAAAGAATTCCAACAGGCCTGCAAGATGGCTCAGCACCAAAGGGCACCTGCATTCAAACCTGATATTCTGAGCTCGATCCCCAGAACGCACATGGGGTAAGGAAACAGACTTCCCCGCACAAGTTTTTCTCTGAATTTCATACATATGCATACTCAAACACCTGAGTGTGTGTGCACATTCACACAAATAATGTAAAGAAAAAAAGTGAAGGGTTTTAACAGTTAAAGTTAGCTCCTTACTTAGGAGCTAAGCATAAGGTATGTTTAGCATGTGGAGGTCAGGGGTGAAGGGTGTGACTAGGGAGATGGCTCAGTGGACAGGTTAATCCCAGCAGAACTACAACAAGATGGGCAGCAGCAGCAGCTCCCAACTAGGCTGCAGGAGCACAGCACAGCTGCAGAAATAAGAGCCCCTGCCTCAACAGGACGGAGGGCAGGAAGCACTGCCAGCAGCTGATGTAGCGTCTATACATACCCGTGGCACATGTATGGCCGGCCACACGTGCATACATACAAAAATCAGAACACTTTAATTACATACTGCTTTCTTAATACTTATTGAGCAGATACTGATTGGCTTTGTTTCAACTGATAAAATTATGTTCTTCAAAAATCCATTAGTATGTTAAGTGTCTCAATTTTAAATAGTATCCTATTATTTAGTAAAATCATTCATTTATTTAGCAAATTACTGACAAAAATCAGTGGGATCTAAATAAACACAGCAAAAGGAACTTTTAAAATAAAATCTGTAAGTGCTTCCAAGACATGCCCAGACAAGTCAAGGCAGAAAAGGCCTGTTATAACTTTTAGATTTTCATAGAACTTCCAGCAGTGCATAGGAAGGCGCTATCAATTACCTGTGACACCATCAGTGTTTCGTAAATGCCAAATAGCTTTTAAATGACATTTGGGGATTCAGATGAGTATTTGAAATACATGGTTGAGAGCAACGATAGGAAGTGAGCAAATAAGCATTAATCATCTATTTTATCTATTAGCTGCATTTAGCTGAAGAGTGATCCTTGGAGCTAGAATAGCCAGGCCTGTTATGCAGCGTCAACATAATCCTGCAGTTTTATAGTTCTCATGAGACAGTATCCTGTTTAACCCTTTGAGTCAGTCACTACATTATGCTAGTCACACTTGGTTTCTAAGAAAATGTTTGCTTTTGATGATCCTCAAGAACTGGTAGATCCTGAAAGTCTGTGGACAAATTCCTTCTGGGTTAGTTATCCTTAGAGCATTGCTGTTCAGACTCTTCAGAAGACTCTATAGAATTCCTATTCTCCATATATTCACCCTAATCCCAGCACTTGAGAGACAGCTATGAGGATCACCACAAATTCAAAGCCAGTATAAAGAGAGCTTCACGCTATAACAAAAGTTTATGTCATAAAAAATTCCATAATTGCATCATTCATTAATTCCACAAGCATTATTAAGTACCTAGTATGCCCCAGTGGATGCCTTAGCACTTTACTTGAATTGATGCTAAATGCAGGAAGAAATCTCTAACATAAATCTGCATCCCTTGGGAACTACCACCTACCTGGCACGTGCTGCTAAGCTACCCAACTGCTACTTTCAAATGTCCACCTAACCTTGTTGCCTAGATGGCATGAATATGGTATCTTACTCTGTATGTCTAAAATTCAGCATGATGTCTCCAAACAAACAAACAAATGCCCCCCCCCCCCAGAAGTCTCCAAAACTCCACAAAGCTTCTCTGTGTCACTTCAGTTTTTTAGTGGCATAACTGTTCTGCCAGCTCTGTGGGCTCACCACCTCAGAATCATCCTTTATTGGGGTCTTTGGTCTTTATTTGGGTACATTTCACTTTGAAAACATAAAGGAGGGGAAAGATAAAAGGATTACTGGCAGGATCCAAGACTGGGAGCAGCACTACATTCAAGCAAAACACAAGTAACAAAAGGTGTAATGCCAGTTTGAGAAACAATGAACATTTTTTTTTCTAATAAAGTCAAGATATTGCAAATTCCAAGTTTTCTTGCAAGAGCAGAGTTGAGCTAATGAAACTTAGCTGATCACATTCTAAGAAGCAGGCTCCATGCTCACTGCTTACACACACTTTTAAGGCTGGCATTCATGACCAATCCTACAGAACTGGGATTAACAGGAAACAGTCTCAGCAGGTTCAGTGATCAGATCAGGGTGAGAAGGTAATTAATAAGCACCAAGCAGATATTCAAATCTGAAGGTGTAACATTCCAAAGTCTATTCCATTTTGACTAAACTCAATGATTGTTGACATGGAAAGTTACAATGGTGTTTAAATGTTTTCCTCTGGGACACTCTAGAAGAAAATACTCACTCTAGACCAATTACTAATAATGAAACAGCAATATGCACTCAAAACATCATGCCAGTGGCCCCCAAATCATAATCCAACACACACACACACCACTCGCCAATGGTTTTTGTTTCTAGGCAATAATTTCCTTTTCAAGTCTACTGATATTTCTATATCCACATCTACTTCTGCTTAACTCATAGGCAAAAGGAAATAACAGTCAGTACTAGATCAGCACTCTCTATGACTAATTTTTATACAAAGGAACATAAAAACTGTGATGCCTGGACCCAGGATCTGCTTACTTATGAGAACTCAAGGAGAATTAGATGGAGATGTCAATCAGTCCATCTAAACGACATCAGAAGCCAGCAGTCTACCAAAAGTCATGACAGTGACAGACTGATTTTTCAGTCCCCAAATAGTAGAGACTACTATTACATTAAGACTATAATTTGGGGGTGGAGGGAGGGGACTGTGATAGAGATGTAAATTGAAGTAATAAATAAACAATTGAAAAAAGAGTATAATTTGTCAGACATGACTATTTCAAATTCAGAATTCTGGGGTATTACATTTTTGTAATTTCCTATAAAATTAAGATATCCCAATTAAGTATATATAAGTGCAGTAAGATCTGTGGTTTCAATGAGATGTTCCTACTAAGTCTTGGGCACTTGAATACTTGGTCTCAGTAGGTGGTTGTGTGGGAATGATTAGGAGGTATGGACTTGCTGGAGGACGTATGTCACTGGGGATAGGCTTTGAGGTTTCAAAAGACTCATGCCATTTTGAGTTAGTCCTCTCTGCTTCCTGTTTGTGGTTCAAGATATGAGCTCTCAGCTGCTGTTCTAGCCTCCTGTTACCTCTGTCCCACTATCATGGATTCTAACCCTCTAGAGCCATAGGTCCCAAATAAATTCTTTCTATAAGCTACCTTGATCATGATGTTTTATCACACCAATAAAAAAGTTAGTGATATACCAAAGTCCAGAGACAGAATTTGGTCTAGATTCATTCTAACTCATAATTTTCAGCCCCTTCTAAGTCTAATAAATGATGTGCTTACATAGAGTAAGTTAACTGGATAAAATGGCATATGCATGAACTTGGGCACTCTAGAGTCCAAGATAGGAGGATCACTTGAGCTTAGAGGGGGAAATTAATATATACACAGAACAGTCCCTGACACGCAGACCAAAATGAATAAATACTAACCAGAAGTGCTTCAAAAGTGGTATGTCAGACATGCCACATGCCTGTTATCCCAACATTTGAAAGATGAAGTCAGCAGGACCTGGAATTCAAGGTGACTTTCACCTACATAGTATATTTGGGGCCAGTCTAAGTTACACGAACAAAAACTGTCAAACAAGCACAGTCAGTTCTAATGACTCTTCATGTAACAAGCTGCATATAAAGTCTATCTTCAAAACCTAAGTCCCTCACTAAGTGCCACTGTACATTAAATTATGCTGCAGTTTGATAAAATTATATACACAGTAAAATAGTCCTCCATAATGACACATTCAAAACGACAAATTCATGATTAAAAAGAGTTGTGTAGCACAATTTTTACACTATAAAATTCAACCATACAACTAACTTACAGAGTTTAAAGAAAACTTTCAGTGCTGTATATCATCACGTGACTCAAGCTTAGAGCTTTTCTTATCCCCAAGATGATTCCCTGCAGTGTCCCTTCTGCCCTGGCATTAGGGAACAACTGATGCCCATTTCTATGGATATTTTCCACAGACATTTTTTTCTATAGATATTTTTCAAATATTTCATATAATGCAATACAACCTTTGGGTCTGGCTTCTCTCATTTAGTATGTTTCTAACATTATCATTGTTGCAATGTATATCAGAAACCTGTTCCTTCTGTTGGCAGAATATTATTTCACTTTATGGATATATCAGATTTTATTTGCCAGTTACTAATTGTTGGGTACCTGTTTTTCAGGTTTGCTACTGTGAATGGTGCATTTGTAAATTTTTTGACAAAGAATTCTTTGAACATTTTTCTCATTTCTTTTGGGTAGATGTACCAGAGTAGAGCTACTGATTCTTAATTTATGTTCAACTTTTAAAGAAATGGCCAATGTTTTCCAAAACAGCTAAATAAATTCCCAAGAGTAGTGTGGAAGTATTTTATTCTCTCCACACCAATACTCAGCATTAGCAGTCTTTAATTATAGCCTTTCTAGTGACAGTATATCACTGTGATTTAATATGCAGTTCCCTAATTATTAATGATATTCTAGATGAAAGACCTTTATCATGATAATAATATGCAGATATCTTTTCCAAGTCTGTTTGCTTTGTACTTTCTTAAGTATCCTCTGCAATATTAAATGTTAAGAACATTTTTTAAAATAAAATCCAATTTTTTTTCCTTTCAAGGATCATATGCTCTTGGTGTCATATCTAAGAACTAAAGCTAACACAAGATCACAGAGATTTTCTCCTATGGAATCATCTATGAGTTTCATGGATTTAGATTTTACAATTAAGTACATAATCTATTTTGAGATAATTTTTGTATATTATGATTTATACATAAAATGTTTTAAGTATATTTTCCCCTAAGTACACAGGTATCTAATTGTTTTAAAAAACATCTGCTGAGAATACCCTTTTCCCTATGAACTATACTGGTACATTCTCCAAAATGAACTAACTGTAAGTTAGTTATTAAATAAGTTAGGCTTATTTTTGAATTCTCAGGTCTGATCACTGATTAACGTGTGTTTAGGCTAATTATTCTGTCCTCCTTAGTATAGCACTGTAGTTAGTTTTTACAATGAGAAGGGTCACATCTCCAATTTTCCTGACCCTTCTTATAAGTATTTGGGACTGGCTTAACAGTTTCAACAAACTACAGAGATTTTGCTAAAATCTTGGTATTAATATTCAGCCTTCCAACCTAGACACATCTTATTTAAATCTTTAGATTTTATATAATATTTTATAGTTCATCCCTAAAACTTTTGATCTTTTTAATACTAGTGCAAATATGCTTCCTACTACTGTAAGATGATTTCCTGTCACTATACCATCAATCTTGCCTCAAATTACAGGAGAAAGCAGAAGCCACTGGCTGGAACATTTCTCCACTAAGTCTACACACCTTCCTACTTGCCTTCCTGTGTTAAAATTCAAGAAATGATCCCTTTCCTCTCAGAAGAGTGTGTGGTCAGAATCCAGATCATTCTTGCTTTCTTGAGGATATGTCTTCTCTCTTCTTTCCTCAGCAATCCTAACAGCTGAAATTATGCCTTAGTGAAGATTTCCATTACAATCTCATTCTCCCCACCACCTTCATTTCAGCTGGCCCTACCCTGGGTCTATCATTCTCATGGACAAATTTCTTTCAAAAAGCTATCTATATGCTCTATCTCTAGTCTCTTGGTTACTAGGTCATTTAAATCTGGCATCTATTGAAAGCAGTCCATGAAACAGGGTTATCAAGGTTACCAATGGCATCTAGGTTTCTAAATCAATCCAACTGCTTCATTTCTGTTCACATTTGTCAGCCTTTCAGCCAACCTAAATCCAGTTGGCTCTCACCTCCTCGAAACACTTGCATTTTTGGCATCTACAGTATGATGTTCATTATACATTCTTCACCTCCCTCCAATCATTCTGGTTGTCCTTAGCCTCCATCCTAACGCCTTATACTTCCCAACTTGGAAATGTTCAGTGCTCCTTGAGAATTAATTCTAAACATTTTTTTCTTCTTTATAGTCTTTTCTTCAATATTTTCATTAGTTGCATTTGTCAACAACTAAAAATCTTTAACTCTTCCTCTCAGGGATAAATATCTCAAGATTTGTAGCTCCTCTATGGTAAAGTTCATAAAGGACAACAGACTTCCCATAATTTAAAATGAACAAAGGAAAATTTTTAAATTGATCATTACTCCTTTACCAAAATAGCGCCCCCTAGAACTCACTCCTCTCCCAATCAGCCAATAATGTCAACTCCAACGATATCCTTATGTTTTTTCTCCTCTCTCAAGTTCCATACCCAATTCATTACTGTGGCTTTCTATTTTTAACTAAATAATCTCAATTACATCCACACCTCTCCACCTGGCTGCCTCTCTCTAATCTGCATAAGCCCCTGACCAAACTGTTCACCTTCCCCAGCATTCTCCTTACTTAAAAGTTATGAGTATTCTTTAAAAATCAAATTCAGATGTTACTCCTCTGAATAAAAATGTATAGATTTCCATTAAAATCCCAACTCCCCACAGTAAGTGGTCCCTTCCTTTCTCCGTTTTTTGTCCATTAATGCTCCAGCTTCTCATCCTAAACACATAATCCCTTCACAGCTTCAGACCCTTCACAGAGTTCTCTTGTATGCTCACTCCCTCTCATCCCCATCACTTTCTGTCCATCCCTCCTCTGAGATGTCTTCCCTTTCATTTAAGTCTCACCGCCTTCTTGCCAATGGTCCTCCAGTGTTATACACAGTTCTTTTCAATACTACCACTGATACTACTCACAATGGCAGAGACAATAGTTATCTTTCACCTCTGCATATATGCCCTGGAGGTAGATGATGACCACAAGGAATCACTATACAAAATTAATTTCAGAAAAAAGTCTCTTAGACATTTCACACCTTAAGACTTTGTTAACCTAGGGAACCACATGAGCCTTGCCAGGCTAGGACAGGCTAGCAGCATCACATTGAATGTAAAATGTTGTATAACTATGTTTTCTAAACAGATGTCTAGTGTGTCCACCAGAATCGCAAAGGACTCAACAACTCAAAAAATACACACACTAACAAAATCTGATTTTGTCCTTTAACAAAACAGACTTCAAATTAAATATCTAATTCTTGAAACAAAACAGAAAAGAGATGTATAATTTTTCTAAAAGCTGAAGCCTTGTAATTTACCAATCTTAAAGAAATATGGTGGGGCCAGGTGGTGGTGGCACACACCTTTAATCCCAGTGCTTGGGAGGCAGAGACAGGAGGATCTCTGTGAGTTCAAGGCCAGCCTGGTCTACAAAGCCAGTTTGTTTGTACATAAACAAACAAACAAACAAAGAATATGGTAGGTAATTAGCTTCTAGCAGACAAATTTCTTCTACAGAAGTAAACAGGGAAGACCTGAATAAAGACAGATCTATCTTCTATTCAGTAAGTAACAGTGTCCTGGTTACTTTTCCATTGCTCTGATAACACCATAACCAAGACCACTTACAAAAGAAAGCATTTAATTGGGCTATTTCAGTGGGTTAGCATCCACGATGGTAAAGCAAAGGCTTGGCAGCAGGAGCAACTGGGAGTTCACATCTTGATCTACAAGTACAAGGCAGACAGAAACACACTGGAAATAGGGTACATCTTTGAAACCTCAATGCTCATTTCCACTGACACATCTCCAAAAAGGCCATATCTCCTAATCCTTCCCATACTGACCGAGAACCAAGTATTCAGACACATGAGCCTAAGGGGGTCATTCTGATTCAAGCCACCACACAGAGGAAAGGTTACAGAAAATGAAACATAAGAAAGGATACAGACTAGAAGCCAGACTTCTCTCATTTTAAACCTTGAAGAACCCTTAGTTTCCTCTTCTATTAGTCACCACAGCATTCCAGGCTTAGGTTTTCCTCTTTAAATCACTTATGGAATGTAAAAGAACCAACTGAAGTGTTAGAACACTGGAGAAGTACACATACCACTCTCTTATGGGTGTGGCTGGACACCAGGCAAAAAAACAATTATTTGAATCAGAAATTATCTGAAGAAGACCCAATCTAGCTACTCATGTGTGGTGATTCAGGTGAAGTGACTGTCAAGGTCACAAAGCTGGCTGAAGGTAGGTAGCCTCTGTTTAGTTAGTGTTCCTTATGTTCTTTCTACTCTGTCACAATGCTCACAGTAAGTTCCCAAAACACCAAAACTCTGGACGGGAAGGACGGGAAGGTGCCAACTAGCATGATATGAATTCCAAAAGTAAGCATGATACTGTATAAAGATGTCGGCTGTGACTTCTTCCATAAGCAGTGCATGGGAAAATGTCTAATGAACAAGTGTGTACTTTTATACTTTACAGATAGCTCAGTGATTTAGAATTACAAAAAATAAAAAAAAACATGATTTGAGAGTAGCAAACTGACATTTTATTAAGTTTCTAATATCCGATGCACAAATAAGATTTTAGTTCTATTTCAGACATTTCACTAGTGAACAGATCTTGTAACCAACTCAAATTTCAAGAGAAAAACTGGTTTACATTTCATTGTTGTTGCTTTTCTCCCATTAGATTTATGAATCTTATTCAAATATTCTACCAGCTATTGCTCAACACATCAGATCTACTAAAGCTTTTCAGCTTTGTTAAAAGGGCACACTGCTGGCAAACTTCAATGAAAGGACAGCTAGTCCTCAAAGCCACAAAAATCACACATTCAAAGTCTGTGCACGTTTTGACATTTCCTAGAAAAAGAAGGTTTTTATTCTGTTTGCTTGTTTTTAAGGCATACCAATTAATGTGGCAAATAATATACTTTTCCTATCCTTTAAAAAACAAATTGCTAGCCAGGCGTGGTGGTGCACGCCTTTAATTGCAGCAGAGGCACTAGGATCTCTGTGAGTTCAAGGCCAGCCTGGTTTACAAAGTGAGTCCAGGACAGCCAGAATTGTTACACAGAGAAACCCTCTCTCAAAAAACCAAAACCAACCAAACAAACAAAAAACAAAAACAAACTGCTTCTGGAAAAGTTAATTTAAAAGCTATAACACTGAAAGTCTTCAGCAGATGGCAAATTGATAGTTCAGATCTTTCCATTCCTGCTCTGGGGCAAAATGTCACAAACCATTTAGCTCCTCCACCTGGTCGGCTGACACTGTCTTCAACAACAAACCCTTTACTCCTAAACAGGTTTTACTCTATTTCAGAGCAGCCCTGGCTACCTAGAGAGGCCCTGTCTCAAGAAACAAACACTTGGGTGCTAGAAATATTGCTCAGTGGTTAAGAGCCCTGGTTGTTCTTCCATTGGACCTGGGATCAATTCTCAGCACCTGCCTGGGGACTTTCAATAGTCTCTAACTCCAGTTCCAGGGAATCTAGACACTCTTCTCACCTCTATGGGCAACCAGGCATGTTCATGGTGCACAAAAACACATGTTGACAAAACATAATAAATATTTTTTTAAAAAAGTAACAAATACCAACATGTGTAATGATATACCTTAAGATGTCTGACAGTCACCTGAGTGGCTTCACCTAGCAGCTGATGAAAACAGATGCAGAGACCCACAGGCAAATATTAGGCAGAGTTTGGGAAATCTTGTGGAAGACGGGGAGGAAAAAGCCAGAGAGGTCAAGGACACCACAGGAAAATCTACAGAATCAACTAACCAGGGCCCATAGGGGCTCACACAAAAGACAGCAAGCATGGGACACGGGACGGACCTAGGTCCCCTACACATATATAACTTGGTCCTCATGTGGGACCTCAGGCAGCAGGAGCAGGGCTGTCTCTGATTCTGTTGCCTTTGGATCCTTTACCCTAACTGCATGGCCTTGTCTAGCCTCAACAGAAGAAGATGCATCAGTCCTACTACAACTTGACATGACAAGGTGGTTTGATATCCATGGGAGGTCTCCCCTTTTCTGAGGAGAAAGGAAGGGAGAAACAGGGAGAGGGGAGGGGAGAAGGAGGAACTGGGAGGAGAGAAGGGAGGGGAAGTAAAACAATTAAATAATTAATGAAAAAGAAAAAGATGTCCGACAGTATAATAATGTAAAACTGTCTGTCTGAAAGCAACCACAAGAATACACCTCTCTCTGAAGTGACTGTTTCTAGACATTATTATAAATTAAACTCTTCACTATGCAAGAGAAAACGTCTACATAACTCAAAAGCAATCTTAAATCCTTACTCTGCCTTAAGAAGTACACACAAATCAAAGTCTGACCGATTTAACTGAATTCTTCACCTGGTCCCATAATCACACCAACAGCGAAGAACCAGCTTCGAGGTGGCAAGGGACAATGGGAAGGGAAGGATATTCACTGTTTGTAAACAAGTTATTTAATCTCTCTGCCTATCAAGTTCCTAGTTAATAAAAATGATACCCACGTCACAGGGCTGTGCAGGGATCAAATGAGTTCCCACATGAAAATGATTTGCTTGGTAGAAGGAGCCCACTGTGCACTCAATTAATGCCAGCTCCCTCCTCCTTCAGCTCTAGGCCTGCTGTTCTTTGTTCCCACCCTCATTTCTCTAGATGACTCAGCCCTCCCTCCCCTCTTGACTTTTATTAACAAACATTGAAAAATACTGGATCAATCAAGGTCCTAATCTGTATGTAAAACCCTGTCTGCTCTCTGCCCTCAATTCAGGTGAGGAAGAGACCCCCAACATGTGAACAGAACCAACATTCACCATAAAATACCTGCTTCTACTTGATGAAGGGCAGCACCATCCCAAACTCCTGCAGACACACTACCATTCCTCTTTACAACATGAGGCCTTTCTCCTGTCCTTTTTCTAACTGGAGTGATGTCAAAAAGTGAAGAATCCTTGCCACCATCTCTCCCATCTAAATTATGCCAAATAGTCCATACTTAAGTTTGCTTGAAGAATAATTCCTATAACTCCTGTCCCATGCAAGAATCCAGGTCAAGTTTGAAATCTCAGCAATACTGAGATTTTGAACCAGTTAGCTCTTGTTATGCAGGCTGTTCCATGTGCTGTGGGCTATTAAATAGTGTCTCTGGCCTCTACCCACTACATGCCAGTAAAACCATTCCCTCCCCCATTTTATAACAACCCAGAATATCTTAAGACATTGACAAATGGTCTGAGAGTATAAAACCACTCCCTCATATACTGTCCTCTCTCATTCAATGTTTTTTTTTTGATGATTTTAGGTATGTTACTATTAAAAAATATTTTATGGGACGTTGTGATGCCATAACTGGTCTTGGAAGGTCAGAGGACAATTTATGAGATTCAGCTTTTCCCCCTTCCACCATGTGGATCCTGGGGATCAAACTTAGGCTTGGCAGCAAATGCCATGGAACCATGTCACCAGCCCCATGACCCCATGCTTTGAGTGTTACTGGCCCAGTTCCTCACCATTTCCTATCTTTGACACAAAACCAGCCCCCAAGATAACCAGACTTCAGTTGCTTTCTTCTGCTTTATCACTGGCAAATGTCTCCTAGAAGTACTGGTTTTATGAATCATTTCTTCCAAATACACTTCACAGTTAGCTCAAAGCCCCCCATCCAGCTTGGTCATCTGGACTCAATTAAGTACTATCCCATAAGACACCTCTAATAGTAAAGTAGTAAGGACACCTGGCTCCCTTCAGAAATATACCTCACCCCTATTTTTCCACTCTGTTCTTGTCACTCTAGTTTGGTTGTCTATTACCCAGCACCCATGCCAGACATCTCTGAGCTTCCTCCCCCTACACTATACTCTCTATCACTCAAAGCCAAAACTTTCCAATGCCTCTCCACTGCCTACTGAAATATGGATGAAATCTCTTGCCTTCAAGTCTTTGGTAAAATGACCTCTTTCTAACTGTTTCATTATCTCCAAACACATTTTAGCTTAGATAAAATCTTACTATACTAGTCTTTGAAAAGGCTTGGCCTTGGTCCACCTTTGGTCACATTTTCCCCCCCTGTCTGGAACCCCATTTCCCCTCCTCATCTTAACTTAAAAGTCCATCTGAATTGTCCTGTTTATATTTCCTTAGTGCTTGTGAATACAATGCACCTCTCCCAGGTATCCTTTTCTTTACACATGAATGGTCCTGTAATTTACAAGCCCTCCAGGAACCTTGTGCTCCTTTTGATTCCCAGCAATGCCTAGCTGAACAAAGGGTACAGAACTCTATCATTATATTTGAGTTGCCCCAAATGTTTCTCACTGGAAAGCAATAGAGGGCTGTTTCCAGAAAAATCTCAAACTCCCTTCAGAGAAACTAAACCCACATTCCCCTCCTGTCTCACATGTCTATGTTTTAGGCCAAATTTTAAGTAAACTACCTTCAAGATTCCAGATTGCTATTCTGTACAGGTTGGGATCCCTTATCAGCAATGCTTGAGATGAAAGTGTTTTGAGTTTCAATTTCAAACAGATATTGGAATGTTTGTGAATATATATATACACAGTGAGATATGTGTGTGGGGGGTAAGATCCGAGTCTCATATACACCAGTTACACAGTTTGACAGTTAATTAAAAAATGACAATTCTGAACATGAAAGTTTCATGGTGTGGAACTTTTCACTTGTGTTATTTTGGCCCACCAAAGTTTTGAATTTAAGAGTATTATAGATGTCCTTCCCAGGGATACTCCACCTGAACATATATTACTGTGAAAGCCTTGCTTCAGGGAATTCCTACAGTTTCTAACTTGTAACTGAATCCCAAATATTTAAGCTATCTGTGCACAAAGACAACAGAAATTTATTTTAAAATACTAATACAATTGAGTAAAACATAAAAGTAAGTTGGGTTTAATTGAACACATCTCAGCTGGAGGTTAATGAATGCTAAATGTATGCCCTAAACAGTACATTTAAACATCCTAAAGTCTTATGCACCATTAAAAGGACAAAAAGTCACTTTCTTTCAACTCCATACCCCAAAGACATAAACCAAAATAGAATATGAGAGGCTTCTCCTTGATTTTAAGTCCTTGAACGTATGTTCTATTTCCACAATAAATGAGCATGTTTTGAGCACACTTTGTAAGTTCTGTACCAAATCCATAAAACACCAACCAGTCTCACAGTACCACCATTTAATCCATCAACAAACTAGAAGCTCTGTTTTGTGTGAGCCCAAGCTAAAACTAGTTTCCACATTGTGAAAGGACCATAAAAGCAAAAACAATGAATACCCAACAGAATCAATGTAGCTGCTGAAACTTAAAATAGTCACTATGTGGCCCTTTTCAACAGCAGGGATCTAAGACTTACTTGCTCTTTACTGGTACCTCAGACACCCACCTTTCCCCACCACACCCCTAGGTTTAAGGAAGACAACATAACACAAAAGCAAAGAGAGACAGAAGCATCCTCTAAAACACAGTAAGCACACAGGTACAGAAGTGTGTGTAGAAATTTTATATCACAGGGTTTGTGTTTGAAGAAAACTGACTTTCACTCTAAGATAGGTCTACATGAATTCAAGGCTGAAGAAGCAAAGCAATGGCCCAGAGTCACACTTGTATTTAACAAGGGACTACAGTAAAAGCCTGGAGGAGTCTGCTGGACTGGCCCATACATGTAATCAATCCCAACATTTGAGCAGTTGGGGAACAGCAGGATCTTGAGTTAAAGGCAAGTCTGGGCTATACAGCAAGAAGCTGTCTCAAAACATTAAAGTAAAATAAAACTTCTGGCCCAACATTATCCATTTCCATCTCCATGTGTTCGGAGATTCGAGTAACTGGCTTGGATCAATATTAGGATGAAAAGTTAAAACGGTTCCTGAAGTGCAGTTTAAACAGGCTCTTACTAGCAGCTATGAATCATTAAGCAGTTATGCTCATCACAAATATTAGATAGAACTTCTACAAAGTCTCCTGTAAGAACAGATGACGAAGGTTTAAACTAGCCGTGCTTGCTGCTGCGGGGCCGAGCTACAGATTGAGGCGAATAAACACAGTCTGATTCCAGCTGTTCAAAGTATCTCAAATCAAATCCACAAGATCCACCAACTATTATCGAAGGCCCACTAGAAGATACTATCCAAGGTACACCGGCCACCCGTCCTACGAACGACAAGTTCTTTTCACATCTACACGCAAAGTATTAGCCAGAGTTCAAAATTCTTAGTCTTCCTAAGAACACAGCTTCCTTAAATAAAAAAGCCAAACAATCTGCTCCTTAGATACCTTAAGCCTACGGAAATTCACCTTATCGAGTCTGTTCGGCTCACTCGAAAATTTCAAATGGCATTTTGCCCGCCTATACTACTCGTAACTTTACTATTGTGCAGGATCCCAAGAGCTGTGTGTGCATATAGGAACACATTCCAGAAGCTAGGGTTCACACACATTTCCAGCCCGGGAGCCTTCCCGGGAAGTCGCTCTTGCCCTGCACGGGGCTGATCTAGGGATGCGGGCTCAGGCTCCGCAGACTCCCCCCCCCACCCCAACACAGCGACCCCTCCTCCTCCAGGCTTCCCCGCGAACCCGCACCTGCGGCCTCTCTGCCCGAAGCCGGGGAGCCCCGGGAGGACCTTGCCCGCTGGGAACGACGCCCACTCCCGCTCCCGCCGCCCGAGGCCCGGCGGTACCTGGAGGACCACGTCGTTGGGCAGCTGCGCGGCCCGGAACAGCTCGAGCACCCGCCCGTTGACCACCACCTTCTTGGAGCTCTCGACGTCGCAGTAGGAGAAGAGATCCGAGTAGTACTTCTGCTCGGCGTCGCTCAGCGTCAAGCCTTCCATCTTCGCCTCGGCACGGC
>CAJQZJ010001265.1:827193-839755 GCA_907164525.1 Lophiomys imhausi
ACCAGGGATCTGTCTTGCCAGGTTTAAATGTGAAGTATTTCAGAAATAAGGACCAAAGATTACACAGAAGACTTTTCAAATTTGGTTTCTATTCTCTGTTACATATAGCCCATTAAGAGGACATGATTATAAGATTCAAAGGCTATAGAGGGCTGGGGATGTTAGAGCACTTGCATGTGCAAGTCCCTGGATTCTATTTCCAGCACTTCATATACCATGTGTGGTAGTGCTTATCTGGAGTCCCAGCATTTGGGAGGTAGTCACAGGAGGATCAGAAGTTCAAGGTCATCTTTAGCTTCGTAGAGAACTGAAGGCCAACCTAGAACATGTGAGACCTTGTCTCAAACAAATAGCCCAGAAACCAGAAGGAGAACTCTGGTTCCAAAACCTGCTATGCCTTTTTAAAGGCAAAATCTAAATGAACTTCCTTAAAGATGTTTATAGTCTTGATAGGTTCCACTTGGCGTATTTTTGTATTACTTTGCACCTTCATATAATGCTACTATATTCACAATTATAGCCTATTTTTGTGTATTTTCGAAAGGTAGGTTCATTGAGGTGAGGATTATTCCTTTTTGTCACTGATCTCTTTTTCCCTGCTACTTCCCCAAGACCTAGCAGCTCTTTCTTGGCCCAGGCCTTGGTTCCTGTCTAAAATTTCCCATAGACATTTCCACTGTTTATTCTCCTGTTCCAAGGCCACCCTCTTGGAGAACAGTTCCCCCAACACCTGATATATTGTTGTTTTACTGTGCTTGATCCTATTAATCTGAATTCTTTTTCTTTATTGCATTTTCTACCTAACATTCAAGTATGAATCTCTGTATATAGTCATGGCTAATAATTACTGAGTTATATTGTGGACCAGGCATTTTTCTAAAATTTCCTACTGACTACCAATATTGATGACAACAGCCCTATGAAATAAGCTTTACAAAATATTTTACTTTTTTGAAAAATTGGGAAGTTGAGACAAAGATCTGCCCATTCCCAGTGCTTAAAGTTATATTAAAATCCAACGAGTCTCTCTGTGTTTATTTAAAAGTAGTGGGTTAAGGAATACTCCACTGTCCTAATAATCATATATATAAATTATAAATATTAATAATTCATGCTACACTACTCAACTCTAAAATAAGTACCCTTTCTTAAGTTCCCTAAGCCACTAGATCTGTATTCAGTGGAAAGTGTTTCTTCATTACCACACTTCCAAGACCTGTACATATACAGGTGTACCTCAATCATGAATGATCAAATGAAGTTCAGCATTGATGTGATGAGTGGCCTGTACTCTGATTTCATATTTTCACATCCTTAACTTCAGTAACCTCCAGCTTTGTGCTTCTCTTACAATCCGAAGTAATTGGAATATTGCTTCATGTACAAGTGCTAGGCTCTGAAATGTCCTTCTCAGTTCATAATCTGTTTTTTACCCTCCCCTGCCATTCCTCAAATAAGCCTATTTCTTATAGTCTTCAGAGTCTCTAAAGTCCAACACAGTTAGTGTATTCAAAATTATACTTTGAAGGCCTGGGGATATGGCTTAGAAGTTAAGAGCATTTGCTGCATTTGCAGAGAACCCAAGTTCCATTCCCAGCACACATACAGCCTCTCACAGTATATGTAAATCCAGTTCCTGGGATCTGATGCCCTCTGCATACACATGGTACACATATATGCAGGCAGTCAAAACATACATATACATAAAAGAAAAAAGTCAAAATCATACTGTGAAAGTCAAGTGTGGTGGTACACATGTAATCTCAGGTAAAGGGAGGATGTAAGTTCAAGCCCAGCCTGGTCTATATAGTGAGACCCTGTCACAAAAAAATAAAGAGACAGAAACCTATACTTTGATCATGATGTCCCAGTGTAAAATGAGCTGCATGATGTTGGGGTTGGTCTTGTGCCCTGTGTATTCAGATGCTGAGTTCTGTGATTCAAAATCAAGTTGCAGTCTTGATATGGGCATTGTATTAACCAATGTGCTGAAAAGCATGTTCCCCAATAATCTTTGGATAATAAAAGGCCGGAGTCTATGACTGGGCAGAGAAGAGAAGGAGGTGGGTGAGGGAGTCTCAGGGAGGGACCAAAAGAGGAAGAAGGAACAAAGAAAAAGGAGAAGAAGGTCACCATTAGGCAGGATAGATCATGAGCACATGGCCAAGAGAAGTTCACCCTGAGGACACATGGAACAGAGCAAGCAAGGTAAACTCTAAAGTGGCAAGTAATGGGGCATTTATTTAGGTATTAACAGTTTAGTAGGGTTAGAATATCTCAGAACCTTCCCAGCATAGT
Organism: Lophiomys imhausi; assembly: GCA_907164525.1. NCBI lineage: Eukaryota > Metazoa > Chordata > Mammalia > Rodentia > Muridae > Lophiomys > Lophiomys imhausi. Next base: position 829,492 of record CAJQZJ010001265.1, read on the forward strand.
GCCACCAGTTTGTTAATAAAATATGGTGTCTCTGTGTCATTTACTTGGGAGCTAAATGGGCTAGAGTGGGGTAGAAACCCCCAGTAGATATTTGAGAGCAAAAGGAGGCATAGCGACCCCAAACTACTTCTATATCATGATTTTTGTCTTCAACGACCACAGAGTCTCGCGGCATCGTCAGACCTTGCCTACCACCACTGTCTCATTTTTGCATTGTCTTTCCTGTTATCTATTGCCAATTACCAATACTAAATTAGTAACAGCATGAGGTTTATAGGATATGAGGTTCTCTTTCTATAGTGCACTGTAAAACTTTCCTAATATAACAGGCGATTTCTCCTTGACAACTTAGGCCCAGATGAGAGCAAAATATCACTGACACCTTTCCAGACATGGGTGCATGCACACAATCCCAACAGAGGGGAGGCTAAGGCACAAACATTGCAAGTTTGAGGCCAGCCAGAAATACATAGAAAGATCCTGTCTGAAAAAGAATATTTTAATTTTAATGAGGCTGGAGCAATGGCTCAGCAGTAAAGGTCACACAGAGTCCCAGCACCCTTGTTGGGCAGTTTACAGCCACCTGTAACTCCAGTTTCAGAGGAAATACTGCTGCTAGCCTCCAGACGCCCATACTTACATACACATACACACAGACATATATGTGTGTGTGTAACTTAAAAATAAGTCTAAAAATAAAACAATCAGCAAAACCACAAAATTTCAAAGGAAAGCAACGAAGTCCACTCTGTTTACTAAGAAGCATCTGATAGCCTCAGTTGTCAACAACCACTGCCTCTAAGCCACGGACCCATTTCCAGGATGCAGGTATCCCGGACAACAGTGATCTGTAAGGCACACTGTGATGGAGTGAGAAGGGGTGCTAAGAAGGATGAGGAAATCATCAAGAAGGAGAACCTGCTGCTATCTCTGCACCAGCCATGAATCCCCAGTGGGCTGGGTGATGGAAGGCTTAAATTTCACAACTAAGTGAGACTTTTCTCTGTAGCCTTCATTTAATTGATATTTCAAGGTATGGAGGGAAAGAAATACAACATATATAATTTACAATTTGAAGTCCTTTGAAGTCCTGTTGAATTTCTTTCCTGTGCATTTCTAGGCATATCAATTTTTAGTGACATCATCAGAAAGCTGTTTTAAACAGCTGGTCTATATTATGTCAAAACAGATTTTAAAATGCTGGTTTTGGATTAAGATCAAACAGTTGGTTATTGCTAGAAAATGTTTAGACTCTTAACTGGAAATCCCTATTTTTTCTGGTATTCCTTTTCAGTGAAATATCTGGGTGGGGTCGTGTAGGTTTACAAAGAATTTTCCAGTGGTTTTTGGAAACACCAATATTATTTTGCATTCCCACTAGAAATTTATATGAAATTACAGTATTTTTCCTTACATCCTCATGAATAATTCTAAAGTCAGTCAAATGGGTGAATAGTGTTGTCTCACGGTGATTCAAACCAGTACTTTTCTAATGATGCTGGGGAAATTTTCATGTGTTTTTTCACCACTGAAGTATCTGTTTTGGCTTTGGTGAAAGCCAATGTTAAAATAGTTTCCATTTTTTATTGTTTATCTATTTTCTTGTGTGTGTGTGTGTATGCACCTGAGTGCAATTGCCTGTGTGGAGCCTAAAGGAGGGGATCAGATCCCCCGAGTTGTAGTTACAGGCAGCTACATGCTGCCAGATATGGGCTGGGAGCTGAACTCTAGTCCTCTACAAGAGTAGTAGATACTCTTTTGCTGTTTTTGTTGAGACAGGGTCTCTTTGTGTAGCCCTGGTTGTTTTGGAACTCACTATGTAGACCAGCCTGACCACTAACTCAAAGATCTGCTGAATGCTGAGATTCAAGGCCTGTGCCACCGCGCCTGGCAAGACTAGTACAGACTCTAATTTCCTGAGCCATCTCTCCAGCCCCTTATTGTTAATATTTGAAAATTCTTCATTCTTGATTTAAGTTCGTCAAGCATATAATTCAAAAGTTAACAGCTCATGAATTGCCCCACCCCCACCCCCAGTGTATGGTGTGGTGTATGTGTATGTTCCAACAGCGTCTCCTGTTATTGAAGATTACCTTACTTGTTCTCCTGCCTCTGTCTCCAAGTGCTAGAGCTTCAGATGTAGGCTACCAAGCCTGACAACTCATGGCTTCTCTTTTTACTCATTTAGGAATATCCTTTGCAGAACGGAGTTGTATTAATTACTTTCTTGTGACCAAAACCCTGACAGAAATATTAAGGGAAGAATGATTTATTTGGACACCATTCGGGTGACACAGTCCATCATGGTAGGGAAGGCATGTGTGTGATGGGCAGCTCCACCAGAGGCAGTTTGAAGCTTACAGCATGGCTCACTCATATCTCAGCAGCTGACCTCAGCAGAGGTAATTCTAGCTGTAAGCGAGGCTAGCTATCACCCTCAAGGGCTGCCTCTTTGCAACCCACTTCCTCCCTACCAATAGGCTTCACCACCTCCTGAAACAGTGCCCTGTGGGGGAAACACATTGCATTCAAATGGAAATAAGAATCAAATTTTAGTTAAGCCCAAATGAAGGATAGCCTTCAGGACATTTGATGTCTGGAACTGGGACTCTATTCGGGGAGAGTTTGGGTACATGTACATGGTCTTTTGCTTTACGTGAGAGAAGTCGGTTCAAGATGATGATACACATTAAACCAATGGTCAATGACATCTGTTTGGTGGGAAGGCAGGGAACTTGGAAGGAGACAATTTAAAAGATTGGGGAAGAGGAGGACTGTCAGAAGCACATGATGAAGTCCATGGGAAGGATTATTATGTATGAATATTTACCAGAAGAAAAAAACCCCACTGTGAGTTAGGCACAAGATGGCTAAGTAGATGAAGTGACCTGGCCAGTTGATTCGAAACAGCATTTTAAGCAGCAACCAGGGCATGGCACATTGTTTTAAGCAACAACATGGCCATTGTGGCTATAATAACCCCTAGACTTATGTGTTTCCATTTAATAAGACCAAATCCCTAACCTGACAGCCACAGAGACTTGAGGTGAGCTCCTGCAGATAGGTCATCAATCAGATCTTGGGGTGACGAAAGCAAGTTATCTTACCAAAATCATACCTAGTAAGTGTGGACATTTGGTTTCTTGCCCACAGAATCCCAGTAGTGTCAATATCTGAGAGCTAGTAGCCTCATCACCAAGCTGGAATAAATAACCTCACTTCAGAACAAGAGACTTGTTTACTGGAACCTTGACAAGCTACACCTCTGGAAGCTGCTGACTTGTGAGACCCATATGATGGGACAGACATGTACCTACTTGCATATGATATTTTGCAAGAGTGGTCTCCACACTGCATTATACAGGATATACCCCAAGTTAATGGCTAGATATCTTATCAAGTTCTCCTCCCCAACACACACACACACACACACACACACACACACACACACACACTCACATAGAGCAGAGTAAAACCTGCTCTATGAGAGGAAGAAGCTCAGAATGGAGAATTGGTCCTCACTTTAGTCTCAGCATCCCACTTCTTGTCCCTAATTACAGCAATGGGAGGGTGTGGTTTGAGATGGGAGTGTATTATTAGACTCCATTGAATTTCCAACTATAAATGCCGTGCAGTCACTTAGGGCTGTTTGTTTTAACAGAATCAACATCCTGGAGGGGAATTGAACTTACTCACCAAGAGGAAATAGCACTTACTTTTCACAGCTAAGCAGGAAGCAATGGGTTTCACATCTAAGCGATCTACTTGGTTGTCTTGGAGTGACCCCTGATAATAACTTTTTGCTTAGCCAAACTTAATCCATCTTCTAAAATGTCCCCTAGTCCCATCTGTGCATTTCCATATAAAATACAGTCTTCACAGGAGCTCCACTAAGTCAATTTAGGAAGAATCACCTTACGTACACCATCTGGGCATCTTGCATCTCTGATGTAGTTCCTTTTTTTCCACTCTTTTTTCAGGTGATTTCTAATCTCTACTGACTATTTTAAAAAAGAATTCTGGTAGCTTGATTAGCCATAAGATCCCCACTAAGCCTAATGTTTCCTCTATCTACTAAACGGATCCCACTTCTATCAATTCTTACTTGCACATGAGCTAGTTGGGTGTTGGATACAATCTCTCTCCTCCACTGTAAAATCTCTTTGTATAGATCTCCTGTGGCCATCATGATGGTCCTGAATAAAGTCTGCCTTACTTCCCCTCAACATGTATTAGTGGATGTACTGGCTGGTTTTGTGTCAACCTCACACAATCTACAATCATCAGAGAGGAAGGAGCCTCAGTTGAGGAAATGCTCCATGAGATCTAGCTGTGAGGCATTTTCTCTATTAGTGATTAACGGGAGAGGGCCCAGCCCATTGTATGTGATGCCATCCCTGGGGTGGTGGTCCTGAGTTCTACAAGAAAGCAGGCTGAGCAAGCCAGGGGAAGTGAGCCAGTAAGCAGCACCCTCCATGGCCTCTGCATCAGCTCCTGCCTCCAGGATCCAGCCCTGTTTCAGTTCCTGTCCTGACTTCCTTCAGTGATGAACAGTGCTGTGGAAGTGTAAGCCAAACAAACCCTTTCTCTCCCAGCTTGCCTTTTGGTCATAGTGTTTCATCACAGCAATAGAAACCCTAAAACAATAGAAAACCTTTTCTTTTATACCCCTGTTCAGTTATTGTGTCTGTTCGTTGAGAGATTCTTGCTGATATGCAGCTCATACTTGCCTTACCTACCCCTGCCTAGTGTGGGGATTAGAAGTGTGAGCCACCAAGGTCAGTCCTTGTTCACTTGTAATGACAAATGGACAAATGTAACTATTATGATCTGGAAGTAGAGGGTGGAAACAGACCCAGATCACTTGGAGATGAGATTCTGGTCTACCTTGAGATATTAGCAACCTGGAGCAGCAGAGGTATGGGTTGAGGATATGAAAAATCTAAATTGAGATGCAAGGTCCCTTGACAGGAGAGAGTGAGTAACAGAAATGGCCTTGAGATAAGCTGTGATGTTGACAGAAAAAGTTCATTCCACTATTCTTCCTTTTGTCAAGTGTTCCAAGAAGTGAGACCAATCAGAATTGTGGGAGACTGTGTGTAACTCAGTGGTAGAACACTCTCTTAGTATGCATGAGCTCCGGGTTTCATCCTCAGCACTAGGTGGAGGTAAGAGAGGAGATTGGAATGGATATTGCTAGCCAGGCATTATGGCACGTGATAGTAATTCTAGCATTTGAGAGTTGAAGTAGAAGGATTGGCTTGTTTAAGAGCAGCATAGGATTGTTTAGTGAGACATTATGACAAAAAGAAGAAGAAGAGGAGGAAAATGAAAAAGAAGGGGAAGCACTGAAAAAGAAACTCACAGGAAAACATGAAAGAATGGATCCTGAAGAGTTGTCCCCATATAAAAGAAATGTATGAAACAAGTGGATGTGATTGACACAAGCGTGCATTTTGATGAGTGTCACGTCCCCCCTTGTCCAGCAAGGAATGACGCAACTCGCAAAACTCTTCTCCAGCAGTTTATTCAGGTCCCTTGAAAACAGTCTTCCGAATAATGGGGCAGACCCAACCCACAGGCTAAATACTAATTAAACAGCCAGTCAAGTAAAGCCAAGTGGTGCTATCTTAGAGGTCTACGTATGCGGAAGCAAGCCAGATCAGCGGTCTTTGCCAAATATGAACTTATTATCATAAAGAGCGCTCACCGTCGGGCTGGTGGAAGGCGGAGACCAGCGCCATCTTTAGGGCGCGGCACTTCGCAGCTCTCTACAGTTCCTCCTTTTTTATTTTTTCTAAAGTTGGTAAAAGTCCCTGGAAAGGCTTCGTAATCCCTCTATCTGGGGATCTCATGGTGGGCCTGAGCCTGTAGGAGGGCGGTGCTCAAACTCTTACCCGTCTCTGGGTCAGCCTCCCCACTCGGGACTGCCCTGTCTTAGGTGGCCGAGACTTACCCGTCAACTCCGTCACTGACTTACCAGACCCTAATATCCGTGGAACGAATTCCTCAGTGGGCAGGGACTATGCTTAGTGAAGATTTACTTCACGGCAGCAAGCCATGCCTGAGGGGACTGGCCCGCCTCAATGGCGACAAGGGCTTGTATAATCATGGCTGCATTACGCTTTTGTGTGGCTCTCATTTTGTAGATGCACCATAGGCAAACCAGAGAGGCTAGTATCATTAGTATCGCCAAAGAGCCTACACTCGCCCACTCCTTAGATGATCCATAGCCGTCTGTATCCAAGAAGTCAAGCCAGTAGCCAGGCTCAGATCCACCCGAGTGGAGTTGATGTGGATGATTGTCGCTCTCAGCTCTCTCATCAAATTTTCAAATTCAGCCGACCAATCCTGTAAGAGGAACTTTGACAATTGTCTAGACAAATTAGCAGCTTTTGTATAATTTTGATATTGCACGGAAGTAACACACAAACCTTGCAATTTCCACTCACACCCCAACTGTGCTAGTTGCCAAAGAGAATCAATCTGTTCTTGTATTAAATCTATACATTGATTAACTATCATAAGACTTCCTTTGAGATGAGAATTCATAGAGGCCTGAGTATCCAATGCCTGTGCCACAGTGGCTGAGATGTTATTCAGGGCATTGGCAGTCTGTATAGAACTAGACAAGGCAATAGCTGAGGCAGTAGCTCCCACAGCAGCAACAGTGATAGCAGTAACAATAGCTGCAGTGATGCCAAAATCTCTTTTAAATCTGAATAGCATCATGGTATTAGGAGCCTCTACAGGAACTGGTACATATCGAGGCCTTCTAGTCACCACAGCCACAGGAAAGGCTGTGGCATTCCAGCATAGGGCATAAAAACATGTGCCTGGAGTGCATACTAACTTTTCTTCACCTAAGGATGCACTCCCATTACTTACAATCCACAGAAAAGGAGGCCAGAGACATACTGGCGAAGCTAAAAAGCTCTTGTTGCAATAAGAATGAAACAAAGAATTCCAAGTACCAGAGCCACTACCACTAGAGAAATCCAATCTGGTAGCAGACCCTAGGGAAAAATTACCTCTTTGATAAATTCCTCCTCCAAGCATAATTACAGGTCCCAAGTCCATGCAACTTCCATTTACTCCACACAAAAGCCACAAATCAAAAGGATTGGTGGCAGTCTGCTGAGGATCCCTAGTAGATATATCAAGCATTCCTGTACAAGACTTATTCACTATATTGCTAATCATGGGGCTAAAGGAAAAATAATCTTGTTGAACCCAAACTGCTCTGCGCTCCTGACATCCAGTCCAGGGAAAAGGTCCTTCCTCTCCTGTGGATCCTTTACAAAAAGGTGCCCAGCATGGCTGTCTGGGGGGGTCCCGGTCAGAGATTCGTGTGGGCCACCATCCTTCAAGACGAAAACCATTGCCTGAAAACAAACCACCACTCCTACCCCCAAACCTCAGTTGTGGTAAAAAATATGCTGACTGCTGAGACAATTTAATGCATTCTGTATCATCTGACCTATTGAAGCTCATTAAAAAGCACAAACTACCCTTCAAGCTGACATTTCTATTACCTTCTATAGGGCTTCTCTGATCATCAAAGGGAAGGTAGGGTAAGCCTAGGCTTCTATTACTGCTAAATAAGCGTGGACACACAGTTGCATCATGTCTGACCGGCATCGGCTTTGGGAATATCGACAGGATCCCCCATCTCGGCTCGGTCATTCCTGACATACTCACTGCTACTAACACCAGGATCCTTAGGAAGGTCTTCATGAAGAATCTTCCTCACAAGGCGCTCAGGCACCCACACTGGATCTTGTTGATTCTGAGGAAAAACACAAACAGACCCTCTCGCCCATGTTAGCACAGGGTCAGGCCCCCGCCAAGAGCCTGTCAAAATATCCTTCCACTTCACCATGCTTTTAGGTGAACCATGGGAATCCTGATGTCTGTCCGCTGCTGAGTGGCCTTGAGCATCCAAATTGAAAAAGTTTGAAGTAAATAAGGCTAAAGACATTCTTTCCTTGGGGGTACGGCCTTGGCCTATTCCCCCTTTTTGTTTTTGCAAGCATTCTTTCAAGGTGCGATGAGCACGCTCCACAATTCCTTGTCCTTGAGGATTGTATGGTAATCCGTGATTAAGCTGTACCTCCATCTGTTTGCAGAAGGAGACAAAGGACTGAGCTGTATAGGCTGGTCCATTGTCCGTTTTCAGCTGCTGTGGTTTTCCCCATGCAGCCCAGGCTTCTAAGCAATGTCCTATGACATTGCGAGCCTTTTCTCCACTCATAGGTGTAGCATGTATGATACCTGAGCAGGTATCCAGATACATGAATATATTTTAAGGTTCCAAACTCTGAAATGTGGGTAACGTCCATTTGCCAGATTTTGAGTGGCAACAGCCCTCTAGGGTTCACTCCCACACTGGTAGGATGATGATGAATCACACACTGAGGACAGTCCAAAACTACTTGTCTAGCATCTGCTCTAGACAAATGGAATTTCTGCTGTAGAGTTTTTGCATTTACATGAAATAATTGGTGAAACTCTCTGGCTTGATCCAGGAATGAGCTCCAAAAAATGCATTCCATCCTGGTCCATTGATCAACTTTATTATTACCCTCACTTAATGGTCCAGGTAATCCTGTATGTGCTCTGATATGTTGAATATAAAAACACCTTTTTCTCTGCCAGATTAAAACTTGTAATTCTTGTAATAAGGCACATACAGTACTACTATACTTAATAGGACCTGCTAATTCTAATACTTTCAGTGGGTTGACCACATAGACTGAATCTGAAATCAAATTGAATGCAAATTGACATTTTTTAAACACCTCAATTACTATTTTCAACTCTACTATTTGGGGGGAGCCCGGTTGAAATTGACATAACACGGGCTCTTGTCTTTCTATCAAATAGGCTCCACAGCCTGTCTTTGAGCCATCAGTAAACACATTTGGTGATCCTTGAAGTGGTACTGCTGAAGTAACCTTAGGGAATATCACTGGGTGCTCCTTAAAAAATGATAGCAATGGATGTTTAGGATAATGGTTATCAATCACTCCTTCAAAGCTACATTGCAATATTTCCCAGTCATCTACAGTGCCACACAAAATCTTAATTTGATAACTGGAATAAGGCACTATTATACTGGCAGGAGCAACTCCAAAAGACTGCAAGCATTGTTGGATACCATTCAAGGCTAAAGCAGCAACTGCAGTGGGATAATGTTCTATGGATTTTTTCGGAGAAATCTTTGAATAGGTCCATAATAATGGTCTGTCCTGCCATAACAATCCTGTAGGTTGACCATAGGTGGCAAATATGCACAATGCAATGGGCTGTCCTTCTTGCCATCTCTTTAGGAAGGCACTCTGTAACCTTTCTTCCACTTTACATAAAGCTTTTCTTGCTTCTTCTGTTAATTGCCTAGGAGAATTAAGTGCTGAATCACCTTTCAAAATATCATATAGAGGTCTTATTTCATAATTTGGTAGCTTTAAATAGCCTCTTACCCAATTGATATCTCCTAACAACCTTTGAAAATCATTTAAAGTCTTTAAATTATCTTTTCTTATCTCAATCTTTTGAGGTATTATCTTTTCAGGTCCAACCTTCGCTCCTAAATAATTAACCACATTTTCCTTTTGAACCTTATCAGGAGCAATAAACAACCTTTTCTTTTTTAATAATTGAACTAATTCTTCATAGGCCCGATCTAACATTTGTTCACTCTTAGCTGTTAGTAAGATATCATCCATATAATGAACACATCTCAAATCTGGAAAATTCTTTCTCAAGGGAGCAATGGCTTACCCACATATAGTTGGCACATAGTGGGGCTGTTTGCCATGCCCTGGGGTAATACTACCCATTCAAACCTCTGATCAGGTTCCTCATGGTTACAGGATGGAACAGTAAATGCAAATCTCTCACTATCTTTGGCACACAAAGGGATGGAGAAAAAATAATCTCTTATATCTATAACTATAATGGACCATGAATCTGGCAAAGATGATAAAAGCGGCAAGCCGCGCTGCACTGGGCCCATGATCTGCATTTGTTGATTTATGGCACGCAGATCATGCAATAATCTCCATTTTCCAGATTTCTTTTTAATGACAAAGATAGGTGTATTCCAGGGAGATACAGATGGTTTTATATGCTTTAAAGACATCTGTTCATCCACCATATCTTTGGCTGCATTTAATTTTACAGAGGAAAGTGGCCACTGAGGAACCCATACTGGATCCTCCGTCTTCCAAGTTATGGGAATGCCCTCCTCAGTGGCCCCTAG
>CAJQZJ010001265.1:840155-878611 GCA_907164525.1 Lophiomys imhausi
AGCCTGGAGCATATCCCATATCTTGCATCATACGTTGGGCTGAATCAGAATAGTCATTACTCAATTTAAATCCCATATCCTTTAAAAGTTCTCTTCCCCAAAGGGAGATAGGGAGCTCAAGTACATATGGCTGCATTTCTCCTGAGTGGTTTTCTTGGTCCTGCCACTTTAATAACCTTGCACTCATATCTGGAGTCTTAGCATAACCCAGGCCTTGAAGTGTTTGAGAAGAGGCTTGTACGGGCCAACCTGAAGGCCAGTCTTTCTTTGCTATAATACTCCTATCAGCCCCAGTATCCAAAAGGCCCAGGATCTTTTTACCATCAACTTTTAACTCTAAGACAGGGCGTTGGTCCAAATCCAGGGAGAGAAAAGTCAAATCTGTGCCCGTGGACCCAAAACCATCTTTTCCTCTCTCTCTATCCTTTGCTGCATAGCGGTCATGTAAGCTCGGTAACATAATCAATTGAGCAATTCTATCTCCAGGAGAGATAGCCATTATACCACGGGGGGAGGCTACCATGATCTTAACCACTCCTGTGTAATCTGGATCTATAACTCCAGGATGGACAATAAGTCCTCTCAAGGCTGATGATGACCTACCTAACAACAAACCAACTGTACCAGGTTCAAGGGGTCCTTTAAAATCTGTTTCAATTAACTGGACCCCCATTTGGGGTGTTAATACGAGTCTGGTGGTGGAGCAGAGGTCCAATCCTGCTGAACCTGCAGTGGCTCTCCGCGGTCTCTCGGATGGCGGAGGGTTGGCCATCTCTCTTGATTCTGTTCTTTGTCCTGATTCTCTATTGCCCCATATATTTGTGGGCCCTGAGGTCGTGGGCCCCGCTGTCCGTTTTTTGGACGAGCGCTACCATAACCTTGAGTTAAAGGCTGGCCATGGATGTCTATCACTGTACGGCATTCATTAGCCCAATGGTTCCCTTTTTTACATTTTGGGCACAACGTCGGCTGCCTGGGGCGTTGTGCACTTCCTGTACTTTCTGTACTCCTTCCCCTGGGGCACTGTCTTTTAAAGTGTCCCATCTTGCCACACTTAAAACAAACTCCTGAACTTCCTCCACCTTTTCTGGCCAACTGTATTACTGCAGCAGCAAGACCAGCATTAGTTAACGGCCCTCCAAGCTCTCTACATACTTTCATCCAGGCCTCTAGGCCTTTGTTCTTATAAGGGGTGATAGCAGCTCTACATTCTTTGGTACATTGCTCATAGACCAACTGTTTTATTAGTGGCAAAGCAGCATCCGGGTCACCAAAAATCTTCCCTGCTGCTTCCACCATTCGTGCCACAAAATCTGAAAAAGGCTCCATAGGGCCCTGTAGAATCTTAGTTAAGTTCCCACTCGCCTCCCCTTTATTAGGGAGAGATCTCCAAGCCTTGATAGCTATCTTGTTTATTTGCTCATAAATCTGAATAGGATATCCTATCTGCTGGTTGGCAAATCTCCCCTGCCCAAGCAGCATATCTCTATCCCAGGCTGGATTTCCATCTCTCTGATTAGTGGCTGCTTGCTCAGTGGCATACTCAATCAAGAAAGCTTTCCAGTCTAAGTATTGCCCTGGACTTAAGCAGGCGCGGACCAGATCACTCCAATCACTCGGAGTCATACAATGTCTGCTTAATGCTTCCACTTGAGCTATTGTAAAAGAAACGGTAGTACCATAGGTACGAACCGACTCTGCAAGAGATTTTACTACTTTAAAATCAAGCGGTTCCTCGTACCTGTTCCCTTGTGGGTCTTGGTATACCGGATAGGCAAACTGTAATTCTGTTCTTACTTGTGTCCACATCCCCGGGCAGAAAGATCTCCCTACTTTCAGGGACTGAACTGGCTGCTCTGTCTGAGCGGCTTCTGGATATGGAGGAGGAGTCGAAGGCTCCATGGCAACGGCTTTGTTTACATCAGCTGCCGCCAGCTTTGCTGAAGGCGCTGTAGCGATGACTCCGCCCATTCCGACTGCCGCTGACGTGTCAGGCGCCATGGCAACAGCTCCTCCCACACTGATTGCCGCCGATACGCCCTTCTGTTTTACTTTTTTCTTTTCCTTTTTTCTAATAACAGTCCTCTCCAACTGTTCTATTAGAGCGTGTAGCTCTCCTTCAGAATCCGTGCTCTCTGAGTCCTCTAAATCTCTAAAATCTCTAAAATTTCTAAGATCGGGATAGAGAGGAACTTTCTTTTTTTCTTCCTTTTCACTGTCTGCCTGCTCAAATCTTTCGCCTTTGTTACTTCCCTTTTCACTGTCTGCCTGCTCAGATCTCTCCCCTTGTAGCAGTTCCAAAGCTGATTCTCCCTCTTTGATTGCATTACAACACCTCTGATCTTCTAAACAACTCCTCACCATTTTCCAAATCGGTCTTACTCCATGCTTCAGAGTCCCCTGCTCCCAAGCAAAATCCAAGTCCCTGCCTAATTTGTCCCAGCAGGATACCGTAAGATTCCCGGACACCGCAAACCACGGAGCCACAGAATCGCATTCATTTAAAAATCTTTCTAAGGTAGACTTCTTAATCTTCAAATTCCTAGCTAAAAGTAGCTCCTGAAGAGCCAGAAAAATTGCATGTGACTGAGACAATCCCATGTTTAAAAATTTTACTTTAGGTTCGCTGCTTCCCCACGAAACTTTACCTTTTGTTCACAACTTCCTGCAAAACTTTACCTTTTGTTTGCTATTTCTGCAAAACTTAACTGTTTGTTCACTATCTCCGCGAAACTTAACTGTTTGTTCGCTATCTCCGTGAAACTTTACCTTGTGTTCGCTATTTCCGTGAAAATTTATTGTCCTGCTTTATCCCAGGAACTTACCAAGCGCTTCCCCTGACTGCAGGAGTTCTGAGTCTTTTCTGGTTCCCCGTACGGGCCACCACTTTGTCGCGTCCCCCCCTTGTCCAGCAAGGAATGACGCAACTCGCAAAACTCTTCTCCAGCAGTTTATTCAGGTCCCTTGAAAACAGTCTTCCGAATAATGGGGCAGACCCAACCCACAGGCTAAATACTAATTAAACAGCCAGTCAAGTAAAGCCAAGTGGTGCTATCTTAGAGGTCTACATATGCGGAAGCAAGCCAGATCAGCGGTCTTTGCCAAATATGAACTTATTATCATAAAGAGCGCTCACCGTCGGGCTGGTGGAAGGCGGAGACCAGCGCCATCTTTAGGGCGCGGCACTTCGCAGCTCTCTACAGATGAGTGCTGGGACATGTTACTCCTAGCACCCTTAGTCCTGGCAGTGATAGAGGCAGCAGACACAGATCCCTTCAGCTTCTAGGAGAAAAAGGCTCAGGGTTGCATTGTCCAGGAATTCTCCAGAAATTCCCCTTGGGAGAAGGAATTTGCCTCATTCAAGTTACAAGCCCAAGGACAGCTGACTTTCAATAACTACCGGGAGGATTTAGGAGCGTAACATTCCCTGAATAGTTTTGGGATGCTGGGATTGATCGATCGATCGATCGATTGATTGATTGACACAGGATGTCTCTATGTAGCCATGGTTGAAGTACAAAGTGTTGTGTAGGCAAATCTGACCTCAAATTCACAGAAATCTTCGTGCTTCTGCCTCCCAGGTTCTGGAATTTAAGGTGTGTGCCACCAGGAACTTCTTATTTAGGGATTTTGAAGTGCCATCTCAGCTCCAGAGATCTCAGAATTGATGGAGACATCTTGAGTTTCTGCACCACAGTTTCCCCTCTATCCAGTTCTGTGCTTTCTTGACTTCATTGCTGTTGTTCCTGACAATCAGGGAACTTCCCATTTCCAAGATTGCTGTCTCAGGGTTTGTTTCCTGGGAACCTGACCTAAGTTACTGACACATTTCTGTTTTTACTAGTTGAGTTCCTGCTACCAACCTCTTATACTTATTGTTGTAACCATTATTACAGCACTGCAGGGCTGAATATTACATAAACGAATTAATTAATCTAGCTCTGCTGGAGACATTGTTGCGGCTGAGTGAGACACATGCTGGCTTACAGCTTTGAAGGCAAAGCAGCCCAGCTGAGTCCAGCTGCTCAGGTGAAAAGGAAGAATCATGTCAGGATAGCGAGTAGATGAGTGGGTGAAATGTCCAGAATGGTAACAACACAGGCAGGTAGCAAGTAAGTAATCAACAGCAGACAGTGAGCTCAAGTTCCTGGGGCAGTCAGTTTCTTGTTCCTTTGACACACACACACCAAATGGTGTAGACAACAGGTTGGTGGGGCCATCACAATGATGGTGAGGTAGTAGACTCAGGGTGTGTGTATAAGCAGTTAGGGAGAGGCCCCAGCAAGACCAATAGCTGCCTGGATGATACTCAGGAGGTCAGCTGATGCTGCGCGGATCAAAGGCCTTCTGCTCGATGAGCTTTACATAACTGCAGAGAGCCTTAGCACCAGCAACAAATCTTGTACACCAGGAGGAAAGAAGTTACCCTTTTCTCATTATTGTTCTCTTTGCACTGTAGCTGTTTTATTATTTTTTAAAAATTATATTTATTTGGGGGGAGTCATATCAAAGTGTGTGTTATGGCCACTATTCCTGGAAAGAAAGACATGAACAAACATCTACTCACCCCAGTTACAGAAGTAATGACAGAACAAAGTAACAATACTACCCAAATCCAACTAAGCGAACCCATGAGTTTTATTGGGACTACTTACAGGAATATAGGTGAGGGGTTCCTTACAGGAACAGAAATGACCCAATGATGGAAATCTGGACAGATAGCTCTCAATAAGCTGAAAAGTGTCCTTTGGTTAGAGAGCTCTCTTGGTCTGGGCCTTTTTTTTTTTTTTTTTTTCCAGGAAGCTTTGTTGGTTTCTGCTGCTTCTAGGCAGCTCAGTTTATCTGAGAGTTATCTCTCAGCAGTCTTTACTGCTTATATATGCTTGGGAAGAGTAGAGGCTAGAGCAATGAAGGGGTCACTTAAGATCATCAGAAAACACAGATTCGTAACAGTAGCAAAATTACTGTTATGAAGTAGCAACTGAAATAATTTTATGGTTGGGGGTCACCACAACATGAGGACCTGTATTAAAGGGTTGCAACATTAGGAAGGTTAAAAACTACTGGCCCTGAGAATCTGGTCAGCTTCAGGGACTTCTTGAAGTCACTGAGTTTATTCCATGAGTTTAATAAGGTTCCCTGTAAACATCCTGTGTGTTAATGGACTCCTCCTTAGAATATCCTATTTTACCTCCCCTTTAAAATCCTGCCTTAAAATATCCTGCTTTATAGCGCACACACACCACACCCCAACATCTTGTGTCTAATGAGCTTCCCTCTAGGAAGGAAGGTTTCTGTCTTAGAGGAAACTGCTATACAATCAATCATGCATGTGGAGGTCAAAGGACAATGTGTAAGAGTCAGTTCTTTCTTTCCACCATGTGGGTTGTCAGATTTAGTGGCAAGCACTTTTATTGACTGAGCCATCTTGCTCACCCCTGTTCTGTTATTTAACAGTACACAGTCTTTGCTGCTTGGAATTATATATTATTATATTCTGTTTCCTGTTCCTATATCTAAGAATATTTAATGAATGCATTCACTTATTTGATCTGATTATGTAGTACATAGTGATATGTACATATATAAGGCCACACAGATATAATGGATTTGGTTATCTGATACTGTATGTCTAAAATATTTTGTGTACATCAAACAAATCCTGCCAAGAATAGTCATTGAAATGTTATTAGAAGGCGTCTGTAGATTTCAGGATTCCAGAAAACTTGATTTCTTTTTCTTTATTCATGTCTGAATTATTCTGAGTTTTTATAAGTATTTTGTGCTCAGTATACAGACAAATAGCATGTTGTTTTTCCAAACTCCTTGTTTGGAATTTAGCTGAGCCCTCTATCTCTGGAGTCCTCAGGCTTCATTCGTCATTGCCCATAAGACACAATGTTGGAGTCACAAACCATAGCTATTACATTAGGTGTCCACCTTTTTAGAGGGTCCAGGTGAGGGAGTTACACCCTTTCCTCTATCCAATGTGTCTGATAAGGTCTTGGACCTGTTTGTTTTTTTCTGATACAAATTATATGCTCCTACAGTCCCAACATGCCCAGATACATTTATCGGGAATGGTCATATATCGGTCTGTGCTCCAGGAGTGGTACCAGACAGATGATGTGGTCACATGCCTACTGAGGTTCCATGTCATCCTCCACCCTCAAAGCAGAATCACAAGCTGCTTGTAAAGCAGTCTCTCAAGGTAAGGCACAGTTGGAAAAATTATTATTTCATACAATATGGAGTAACTTAGGGTAGGGCACAGTCTGATCTCAACAAGTTACAGTTAATTTAGTCATGGGATTTATGAAGTGAGACTAGGAGGCAGAGGCAGGCGGATCTTTGTGAGTTCGAGGCCAGCCTGGTCTACAAAGTGAGTCCAGGACAGCCAACGATACACAGAGAAACTCTGTCTCGAAAAACCAAAAAAAAAAAAAAAAAAACAAAACAGCATGGTATCTGTTTGTATATTGAGCACATAATACATTCAATGCATAGTTTATGCTTGATGTTAAATTTGAAATAGAATATAGTTGACTGGTTGTTATATTAATGCATGGTTTTTATTTATGACAAACGTATTATTTTTTCAAAAATATACACACTTATAAAACTCAGAATAATTCAGACATGAATAAAGAAAAAGAAATCAAGTTATCTGGAATACTGAAATCTACAGACACCTTCTAATAACATTTCAATGACTATTCTTGGCAGGATTTGCTTTATGTACATAAACTATATTAAACATATAATATCAAATAAGCAAATCCATTACATATGTGTGGACTTATATATGTACATAACACTATGTATTACATAATCAGATCAAATAAGTAAATGCATTATATATTCAATGATATAGTAATAGGAAACAATATCATAATATATAATGGATTCATTTACTTGATATACACTTACTTCTTTCAAATCTCTTATAGTGTCTTATTTGATCAACTATAGAGTGTAAATGTAAAGTCTGCTTTTAAACTTAATATGAATTATTTTTTCCTTCTTTTGAAATCATACATATAAATGAGATAATTAGAATAACAATAAAACCTGTATACACCAGATGATATGAGACAGCCTTATACTACCAATAGGATTTATTTCCATTACTTAACTGGGAAATAATCACGAAATTATTATATTTTGGATTTTGTAGCTATAAATCTTAGCTTTTACAGTTAGATTAAAAGTATCAGGTAAATATTTCATGTTGTGTTCATCAAGAACAAAAGCACAGAAACCTTCACACAGTTATTAGCATGGCAAAAATGAATCAGCTCTGTAGAAATAGAATTCTTGTGAGAGATTAACCAAAAAAAAAAATGTTTGAAATCCTTCAAATAAAGTTCAAACTGACACGCATATCTATTGCTTACCTTTACGATGCTAGGTGGTTTTCCTCTCAGTTTGTTTTGTAAATGTCGTCAGTGTAGTGTGCTTTGGGGGGGGGGTTGAATTTTGAACATGAAGAAAAGGTAATTTCTAGAGAAAAAAAGTACCTTTTTGATACTTAAGGACTATTTCATGAAGCTTGTTTTCCATTTAATCCTACGGCAAGTTTTACTCCTGTCAATATTACCACATGTGTGGATGCTTAGAGTTTGTTTCTGTGCAAGTTTAAAGGATAAATATATGGAAATTAAAATGAGTATACATCTTGTTGGCTATAGCAATAAGAAGGCCGCTAATTGAAATGAAACACAATAGTTCTACTATGAAGTCATATCTATCTGGATTTGAAGTTCAATTCTGGGAGTTATTAACCAAGTAGTCTAATGCAATTTTAAACTCTCGACCTCACTATCTTCCATAATTAAATGGGATGCTGCATTTAGTCTAAAAGCAAGAACTGATATATATCACAGGTTGTTATATAAATGCTATTTAACTACTGGCAATTTATCAAAGAAAAACATGATCAGTTGTAATTGGAGTTCTTCATACTTGCTTTTTGTTCAAATAACTCAAACAACCAAGGATTAGATCCATTATTAACACATAAATAGTTGTTTATAGTATGTCATTATCATCTATAATATCTATTTCTTCCATGCTACTAAGTTATTGCTATTCTGTAAACCCATTAGGTCAATAAAACTGGACCATATCAGGTAAACTTTCAATTGAGAGCTATCAACTAGCATTCTAGCCAGGAAGCATTTAATGATTAAAATCACCTACTATTTTGTAATGAGAATTAATTTTCTTTAGTGAATTAGTAAGGGCTTCTGAAATGCAGACTCTTAAGGGGCATGCAGATCAGTCTGGCACATGGCAGTATATGGTTCTGGGCAACCATTGAGAAGGCATTCTGAAAGCCTGGGAAACTGAAAAGAGAGTATGGCCTGGTATTGGTTGAATGCTAGAAAGATCTGAGCCAAAATGGGTAGAGCCCAGTTGAAGCCACAGCTTAGGCTCCCTAAGAGGTGCAACAGAGCTTTGCTGAGGGGCATGGATACAAAGCTGCAGAAACCGGGAGAGGTCCCAGGAGTCAACAAAGATTGAGAGAAAGGGCCAGACCCTACGAAAGACCACGAGAACCATTCCCTATTGAAGCCACAAGAGGTGATGGAGCCCTGAGGAGGAGTGCGCATGGGAGATGAAGAAGTGCAAAGTGACATATGCTTTCTGCCAGCCCTGAGGTGATAAGAAGTGGGTGCACATAAACTGAGAGGCAGAGTCCAAAAACGAGACTCTTGGCCATGAGCTAGTCCAAGAAGGCTGAGAAAGCCTCAAAGATGGACAACGGTGGGAGCAGAACAGCCTAAGGTATGCTCGCTACTGAGTGAGGCATCAGGCACGAGGCATGCACAGGCTGAGGAAACCAAGGAAATGACATCCTGAGGAAAGCTGGCACTGGCTAATGCCATAGTGGCAGGAGCAAAGAAACTGAAATGGGCCAGCCGGGAGTAACAACACCAGGCCGAGGTGTGAGGTGTGTGTATACACTCCTAAGCTGCGGCAAACAGGCTGTAAGGAGACTGCAGAGATAGAGGGTGGCTCTGAGAGACTGCAGAGACAGAGCCCTGTTGAGAAAGCCAGGGACCCGCTATAGGCCTTGAAGTCAAGGTAAGGCAGAGAACCCAAAGACTGTGCAGCACCTGCCCTGAAGACATTCGGCTAGTTCAAACAGACGGGTTCAGGAGACCATGGAAGTGACATTCTCGGCTGACTGAAACTTGCCCCTAAACTAAGTGGTTGAAACAAACAGACCACACAAACCCATTTGTGATGCTAGGCCCTGATCCTGAGGAAAAAGCCTCAAACCTAAGCTGAGATAAGACTGCCCTGACTGTGCCAGAGACAGACTGCTGAATGCTGTTTGATATGTACCAGCAGATAGAATGCTGACCAGGTTGCCCTAAAGAGACCCACGACCTTAACATCCTTTCGAAAGAGTTAGGGTAGGATTGTTTAAGTGTTGTTAGGTGTTAGATGTTTATAGGTTATAGGTGTTTATTAGGTATTAATAGATACAGGCTAATAAAAGTTTTCATTTTCACTATTTAAATATCATTACTGTTATTGTATATTTGGGTATATTCGCATAATATAGGGGAATCAAATGTCTTACTTTATATCATCTATGTATTTAATTTTTATTTTTGATAGTGTGTGTTGGAGGGGAGGAAGAGAGATGTATATAGTAAATGCAGCTATAGCGTGTGTGTGGAATTGGAGTTGGTTCTCTCCTACTGTGTAGGTTCAGGGGATCGAACTCAAGGCTTAGATGCAAATATTTTCACCCACTGAGCTGTCTTGCCAGCCCAGACTCAAATATTTTAATGCCACACGTAGCTTTAATTTTTTTCTCTGATGAATATTATTTTATCAGTTGTCGCATGGGAGCTAAAGTTTTTATTAGTTATGTCTCAGGAGCTTTCTGTTAGTAGCTATTAAAGTAATTCAGCTTCTTGTATTATATTCTCAGCCTTTCATATTTATTACTCCTCCTTGCCCTTCCTGGGAACAGGGAATGGGGGGAGGTCAGAGATCAGTTTACATGATTTCTACTGTACGAAGGCAAGACGACCTCAAAACTACAGGTAAGATTCCTCGTGCTGTCTCTTGCTCCAGGGCATAGTAGCTGGTGTAACCTGAATCCCAGGCCTATGTTGACATGGACCAGAGTTGGCTAGTCCAATCTGGCTTTTCGGAACATTGTGCTGATATCACCAAAGGACTCACCTCCAAATGAAGTTTGTACTTAGCAGACTTTCTGATCCATTAACCTTTCTGTTGTTATTTCTATTGGCCAGTGTAGGAATTTAGGAAGGTGAATTTTTGCAGTTAATAATGTCATCTAAGTAGGGATTCTGGTTAGCTATTACTGTATAGCCAATGACCTCCCAGTTCCACAGGAGAAGTCATGATTCTTTGGATCAGAGGATTCAGGAGAGCTTTGTCTTTGTACTTATCTTTTGCTGTGTTTGTTTGTACAGTCACTGCCAGGCTCGTGTGGATGAGTACTCAAGAAGGCTTGTTCGTGTGAGTGGCAGTTGCTAATATTGGCTGTGATCCAGGAGTTCATCTGGACCTCATACCTGTCCACATGCTTAGAATTATTATAGTTTAGTTCGTGGGGATTTAAGGGAAAATTTTCTGAAGGACAAGTTTCTAAGAGATCTAGGCAGGCTACAGCTTTGTCACATTCCATCCATTAGATGAATCATGAAGACCAGCCCAGATTTAATTAGAGGGAAATGATGTACCACTCTTAATGGGAGGGACCATTATTTTTCATGGTGTATGCGTCAAGGAAGATAATTTGTCTTCCTAAGTTATTTATACTATAACTGACTCCTGTTGTTTTAAAACATTAAAATATCCCAGTCGTTTGATTTTACCAATGAAGAGGGAGACAGATGCTGGGCTGAAAACTTGCTAGCTCAGAGAAGTAGAGGAAGCACCCAGCTGACGTTCCTACTCCACCAAAGTCAAAAGCCCAAAGCAAAAAAGCTGCTTCTTCTCCACATTGTCTTCAATACCCTCCAGTTCAACATCCCTCCTTTCTGTTTAATCCCTGTCAGCTGGTTTCTTGCTCCATCTCTTGACGTAAGGTTAATTTTATTTAATCTTGTTTACAGAAAGCTCTTAGATTAAAGGTGTGTTCAAGACTGAGCCACACCATAATCATTTGTTTACAATAAACAGAACATTCTAGGATTAAAGGCTGAGGCATCCCACAATTAGGAACAGATTTTTGCAGTTTATAATCTTGGGGTTTACAATGTGATCAAATATTCTGCAACATTTTCCCCTTTTTGTCTAAATAAAAGACTCTTTTTCTAACATCAATGAACTATATACTATCTTGTAAGAATTACATTCACAGTGTCCAGCCTGTATGTATTTTAGCAACCTTGAGGAAAGTACTATTCTGTTTTATCTTGATGTGTTCAAAGTTCTGTACCTAACTCAATTTCTATCATGACTTGCAACATCTTTTTAGACCTTAAAATAATTTCCTTAAATTCTAAACAACTTACATTTAATTGTGAGACTACAACTATCTAGTCTTCAACATCATTAGAGACCTTAGAAGGATAAATATTATCTGAATTAACAGGAAGTCCAGTGCAAACATCTTCCAAAATTATAGAAATGACAGAGAATTCTGGCCATCTGGATAGTCACCCAAGATTTCTCTAAAATGTTGGAGCATCTGCCTTGAACCTTCTGGCTCAGAATATCTGATAGACTTTTCTGTGAAGCATGTACCATGAACGACTTGCCTACCTTGCCCTTGCAAAGCCCAGTATTTGATTTTGCTTGCATTCAAGTTTGCCAGTTTCAGACAGCTTTCTGTCCACAGTTGAAGCAAGGGCTTTTTCTTTGCTGGTGGCTAGCTTGCCACTAATGATGTCATCTCCAAATGGAGATCCTTCGATGCTCTTTGAAGTGGAATGTGGGTGCTGACAGGAGCTAACATGTCTTATTGTCAAAGTCAATTAATCTTTAAATGCCAAATTCGATAGATCTCTGAGGTTTTTGGAGACCATCTATTTATCTCAGTATATTTGAATAGGCAAATGTTGATTCTCTCCAGCTATTTACTATTTAACTTAGAAACATCTGTTATTAACTAAACTAGTACCTAACAAAACCACAAGTTTGATTACTATTAGTTTGAATTTCCTAATTATCCTAAACTGTTTGTAACAGTAGTTTTTAAAAAGACTAGAACTTCACATTATATTTTTAAAAATTACACAGGTATAATACCTTAAAAAGAGTTAATACATAGTATCTTTTAACCAGAATATAAACTTAATTTTGTATCAATATACAATGATCTATACCAATGTAACCAAATATAACTTTAATTTTGTATCAAAACACATAGATTTATAAGAGATAATCTACCCTTTTTTCCTATCATTCCTATATCTCCCCCTTTTTTCCTTTCAATCCTTTTCATCCTATATAAGAAAGACAGAAGGATAGAGAAAAGAAAAAGAAAGAAATCCTTGAGTCTAATCTCCTAAACTTTGTTTTCTCCCTGAACAAGACAATTAACAACTTGTACCTAATCATCCTAAACAACCACAAACATCTATCACCCATCTAATGACTAAAAAGTACCCACCGCATTCCCTTTGAAGATGGGGTGTTGCTCTCTTAAAATTGTTTCCTGCTGATTTGGGGCATAGTTTCCTTTAGGGGGCCCAAGAAATTGGGAAAATGGTCAAGTCTTAAGAAAGCTAGTTGAAACATTTGGTGTCCAGTCTCTACGTGGGATGAGAAAGTGCAGAATTTAGCTGAAATCCTGGTTGGAACAGTCTGTGTGTCTGGACCATAGCCATTATGAAGTGGTTCTGGATGCAGATTTTTGAGGAAACAGCTATTGAGGCAGTCTGTGAGGCTGGATCATCTGGGATACTTGTCTTGTCTTCTATGTTGTCTGGTCCCTTTTCTTCAGATCTTTCCATTATCCAGTGGTCTCCAGGGGCCTTAGTTGGATGCTTTTATTCTCCTGGAAAGATTAAAAACAAAACTCTGTCTAGCCCTAACTCTGGGGGATTCCTTTTTTATCAGGTTATACCTTTCCTAGGGCAACCTATTTTTTTGGCAATAGAAATTTATAAAAATCTTTTGAAAACTTGAAGCTAAATATACCTTTAAGTGTATTTATTTTTAGGTCATGACGGACATTCACTTGGAATTTCAGCCTGTCTTTTGTAAGTGGCTTTAAATTTAAATCACTGTAATTCCTATGTACCTGCCTCTGCCTCCCAATTGCTGGGATTAAAGGTATGAACCATCATACCTGGATCTAACGTTTTCTCTACTTGGAACTTGCTTTATATCAGGTTGGCATTGAACTCAGAGATCTTCATGCTCTGTCTCCTGAGTGTTGGGATTAAAGACATATGTCTCCCAAGTGCTGGGATTAAAAGTGTGAACCATCACCACCCTGTTTATTGTAACTTTAGAATTTTGAAAATAATTAATTTATAGAAATCCACCTGTCTCAAATTACTTCAACTTTTAGGGATTTAGAAAACAAGTTTGAACTGTAGTAATCCTTAATTTACTTAAAACATTTAAAATCTCTTATCTGTGATTTTAATACCAAACAACAAAAATATCCTTTTTATTTAAGAAGAAAACTCAAAAGCTAATGTTCATGATAATGTCACCCAATGTGGCATTCTAGAGTATAACATTCTACTATGGAATTAAGACACATGGTTTAAGAAAGCCTATTTTTATTTCATGCCAGTAAGGCAAGTATGCTGTTGGTAAATTATCGTTCAAAAATGTTATCATTGTTGTCGTCCAAGAATAGCCACACAAACCACCCAGTCATTGATTTCAGTCAGATATTGATGGTTTATTGAACGCACAGCCCAAGACCAGCATGACCAGGGTCATAGAGGCCCTGGTAGCCTAACTGTGACATCAGTCTGTTTCCAAGGCAGGCTTTTTATAAGAAAAACCATAACCAGGTAACTAGGTACAGGAAACAAATGGCCTCCAGGTAACAACAAGGTTTGTGTATGAAACAAATCGCATCCAGGTAACCAGGTATAGGAAGCAAGGGGTTGGCAGCAGTACATCATTTTAACTAGCTAGACAGAGGACTTCTAGCTAACCTTTCATTTGATTGGTTCCAAGTAGGGAACTCTTCAGAGTGTCAAGGTAACAAGGTAACAAAAAGTATGAGTAATTTCATTTTATAATTGAAATGGAGACCGAAGACAAAAATGACTGCAGTTATGCTAAAGAGCTAAAGCAGGTCTCAACAGTTATTTTTTACTTTTGTTTTTTCATGCCTAATTAACCGTTTTAAAGGTGGGGCGGGGCACTTGGTACCTTTGAAAGACCAACACATGTCGTGTCCTGTTTATGAACAACCTGGACAGTCTGTGACAGTTCTTGATAATACCTTTTAATATTTTTCTCAGAGGCATTCTTTATTTTATAATTTGTTTCTGAGATTGGAGGAATGTTAATTTTGTGTTTTCTATCGCTGTAACAAATCAGGCCCCCGAACATTCATGGCTATATTAGCCACATATGGCTTTAATTTTCCTATTTGTCCTTTTGGCCCTATATAATCAACTCATCTTGTACTTTGTTTTACCCGAGACAAAGTTCCAATCTCTAGAAGTTGGATACTTATTGCCTAAAGAGGCCAATCTGGATGCCAAGGTTTTGGTGAAATCATTGTTACATTTGCTCCTGTGTTCACCAAACTTTAAATTTCAATGCCATTTATTTGTATTTTCCATTTTGGTCACTAATCATTTATACAGTTTGCCAAAATACTGTGTTGTGGTGTCTCCTGAATTTCTTGTACTGTTTATTGAATCTGTTCTGTCCTTGATTACATCCAGAGCCATGTTATTTTTAACAACAGGCATTAAATCTTTTAATTGCTCTGTGGATAAGTTTCTCCTATGCTGACAGGGAATGAGTGAATTGAATTTGATATGCGGGCCTGCTGGAGGCTCCTTAGGGTGTTTCCAAATGACAAAGGATTACCTTGCCTTTCCTTTATTAATCTGGATTCATTTGTCCACTGACACCCTATTTTTGGGTTATTTCTAGAAAAAAACATTGTTTCTAGGTATGCCTTCCCTACAATCCCTTTTCAAATGACTTTACTTACCATAATTATAACATGTGCTATTTTGATTTTTCCTAAGATTATTTAGAAATTACTTTTCCTATCAGAGTAGCGTCATGAATATGAGATCCAATATCAGCAGAATTTCTAATCTAATCTATTTCTCTGTTGGCACTGATCTTGCCTATAAAGGTATAGTCATCCTTTTGCATCCTGAATTAACATTTTCAAAAGCCAAAGATTCAATTAGTATTTTTGTGACTTCTGAATCTGATATTATTCTATTTACAGCTGAAGTTAATCTTTGCAAAATATCAGTGCAGGCTTCTTTAGGGCCTTGTATAATTTTAGTAAATGACTCAGTTATCTTTCCTCATTCTTCAAACTTATCCCAAGCATTTAAAGCTGCTAGATGATATAGCACCAAGGTGTGATCATCAAATTCAAGCTGCCTTTGTAAATCAGCATATTGACCTGCACCTAGCAACTGATCCTGGGAAATATCAACACTTCTGGCCTGTTTTCTTTGTTCTATGGCCTTAGCTTCCTCCTTTCCACCATGATTGCCTTGGTAACTGAGGGCAAGATTCCAATATTGTTGTTGCCAAATCTTTCCAGTCTTGAGGGATAATCCTGTTCTGAGTTGCCCATGAATTTAGAATCTACTTTATATAGAATGAACTTATACCATAGGATATGATTGCTTCCTTAAAATATCCTCAAATCTAATATGACCATAGGATTCCATGTAATCTCATTATAACCTTGGGAGTGCCTACTGTCTCCTGGTAGGTCTTTTATAGTAACTGGGCAAACTAAAGTAGGTTTTCTAACAATCTTGGGCTGCCCCCTTTCAGTTTCATTATGCAGTGGTATGGAATGCTCTTGTTTAAATTTTTCTGTCTGTGTCTGAGAATTTTCCTTATTCTCATTTATAAGTCTTTCTAAGGCTTGTATAAATTCCTCTGTCTGTGTCTGAGTATTTTTCTTATTCTCATCTATAGATCTTTCAAAGCTTGTTTAAGTTCCTCTGTAAATCTTTCTAAGGCTTGTATCTTATCAATATACTTTTCATATTTTGCTTTTTCCTGTATCTCTAAAGCCCTTTTCTTTGATCAGATACAGAAACCATTATGCCTATTAAGAATAAAATATAAAATACCAAAATTATAATAATCATAATTGGTATTGGGACAATTTCAGCTAAGCCATTTATTTAGCTTTTCACTTTCCACTTCTATTTTCAAGCCATCTTAAGTAGCATTATACAGGGTCCTATAGTGTTGGAGGAAGGTCTAATACATTGGTTCTGAAAGGCTGATTTCAATACAGAGATCTGGTTACCACCCCTTCTGAGGCATTCTATGATTAGTTAGTAAAGGTCGCTGATGGTCAATTATTTGGGCAGAAAGAGTATAGGAAGGTGGGACTTCCTGAGATGGAAACAGGAACCCTGGGCTTTACCACCAGGAGACACAGAAGCAGACAGATGTGTTTGAGAACTCTGGGAGGTACATAAAACCACATGGCTGTTTGGTATTAGGTGGACTAGGATTAATTTAGGTGAGCTAGTTGAGGATATGCCCAGCTAAGGGGTAAGCATTGAAACAATAAAAATTCTTGGTGTAATTAATTATTGGGAGAAAGACCACCCTTAGTCCAGGGCTTTATCCCCAGGATGAGTCAGGCCCATCAGTTAAGTCAAGCCAAGCCTGCTGGCCTCCTGCCAGCCTGCTAGCTGCTCTGCCAGCCTAATATTATAGTTTATACTTAGTAATAAATACAATTGATGACTAAATTGGTATTTCCTCTTTCTATCTCAGGAAGTCCCACCTTCCTATACTCTTTCTGTCCAGCTAATTGGCCATCAGCGACTTTTATTTACCCATCAGATAATGCCTTGGAAGGGGTGATAACCAGATCTCAGCATTGAAATCGGCCTTTCGGAACCAAAGTATTTGATGTTGCTCCAACACTAAAGCCTTATAATATACTTCCCATCCTTAACTTTTTCCTTGAGGACTTCCCAAATCTGATTCCTTCTCAATTTCTCCACAGCTGGAGTGATCTCTCTGTTCGTGGGGTTGTACCACAAGTTGAAACATCAAAATACTGCTTTGGAAAACTAAAAGATCCCAGTTGTTCAATTTACTAATGAAGACTCAGGAAACAGTTGCTATGTTGAAATTCTGCTAGCTCAGAGAGGCAGAGAAAGCACCCAGATGATGTTCCTACTCCAGCAAAGCCAAAAGCCCTCAAAGCTCAAAGCTCAAAGCCAGAAACCCAAAGCTAAACAACAGCTTCTTCTTCTTCTTCTTCTTCTTCTTCTTCTTCTTCTTCTTCTTCTTCATTTCTCCTCCTCCCCCTCCTCCTCCTGCTCCCCCTCCTCTCCTTCCTCCACCCTCCCCCCACCTCTCCCCTCCTCCTCCTGCCCCCTCCTCCCCCCTTCCTCTTTCTCCTCTATACTGCTGTCTTAAATACCCTGTAGCTCAATGTCCTTCCTTTCTGTTTCATCCCTGTCAGCTGATTTCTTTCTCTACTTCTTGATCTAGGGTTAATTTTATTTAATCTTTGTATAGAAAGCTCTTGGATTAAAGGTGTGTGCTAGGGGTGATCTACTCCATAACCATTTGATTACAATAAACAGAAAGTTCTAGGATTAAATACTGAGCTATCTCACAATTAGAAACAGGTTTTTACAGTTTATAACCCTGGGGTTTACAATGTGATCAAATATTCAGCAATAAACTCCCATCTGATCACTAAGGTATACAATGTTGAGCTCAAGAAATGGAATTCTGAATTTGGGGAGACCAAGGAATCACCAGGACTCAAGAACAATGCAAAAGAAAGAGGCTTTATTCACCAGCATGCTGAGGTCGGCACTTACAGAGTCCCCATGTAAAGGGAGGGAGGCCAACAACCAGCAAAGTTTCACATCTATTTCTATATGTTTTTGCAGGGTAGAATCAACCAACTGTGTATTTGACAAATTTTCATTGGTTAATATCTCTATCTCTACATTGATTGGTGCTGGCTAAGGGATGAGGAACCTAGTGCAGGGGATAAGGAACTTAGCTCCTGATGGCAGTTAGGGAGTTTCTAAACCCAGGGGGTTACAGCACCCCCTGTGTTTCCCCTCCCAGAGCCACTTCTTAACCCAGAAGAATCACAGAATGCATTTCACCTCCTCGGCCCTTCTGAGTTTTTTTTTTTCTTCCAATTTTCAGTTCCTGGAACAAGTTGCCCCAGAGTTCAGGGCCTACCCAAGTTCTCAGGCTTTTGGAGCCTGACTAAAGTTTGGTCAAGTAAACTTGGATCCTACAATGCCTTCCATAAACTTTAGTGATCTATAATGTCCATATGTCCAAGAGAAAGGGAGCATGACTTTCCAGGGATAAGAGGGAAGTCATGTTCCCATTTGCAACGAGGAGCTGAGCCAACTAACCAAGTTAGTTTCAAATCTCTCTGGGGTGAAATCATAGCTGGCCTCCCTGTTACCTGCCTTTCCCTAACTCCTTCCATCTGTGCTTGCCCACATACACAAGGCTCCCAACACCTCTTCAGTTCCCACAGCAAGATGTTACATGGTATTTTAGAAAACTTCAGAAATGCCATTGCTGTCTCTCCTATTTGCCACTATTCTACTGAGTTTCATTTTGCTTGTATTCAGCTTTTTCTCTGAATTTTAACTTAGTTCTAGAACCCCTCCCCCCCCAACTTAATGTTCTGCCTTTAGGCCTTGGCCATCCTGCCTGACTTTTACTTTTCCTGCAGCCTCAGCATCTCCTGCCTTATGTGAAGCTCCAGCCTCCCTCCTGCCCCGTGATTAGCACACTAATTGAGCTGCCAAAGAGAAGAGAGAGAGTTGAACTTTGTCTCTGAGCTTCAAGACAAAGTCTATGTCATCAGCTCTACTGCCTACTGACCAGTTAAGTTTGTTGTGGGATCTATCTGTCAAATCCATCTAAGTTACCATGCAAATTAGCTTACTGAACCATATTAGTTTTCTGGAAATTTCAGACAATAAGTAAGTTATTGTGTTCTCCTGTGACAGTAGTAAACAGTCTCCAAGTGGCCACTGTGGCAGAGAACACAAGTGTGAGAGTTTACAAGTGTGGGTGTTAGATACGCCCTTCCTTACCTGCTGTCTTAAGCACCCAATATGGATAAGAAGTGTCCCTTTTGTGGGTCCTATGATGTAGCCTCAACTAATAAAAAGAAAACTCATAGAAAGTTCTTGTATATACCTACACAAGATCAACTTACAGAGTAACTGTGATATATCCAAATCAGAAGTTCCTGGAACATCATGTCCTCCTTGATCCCTACAACATGCAAGCCATCAGAAGGGATGCAGTGCCTACTTTCTTATCTAGGACATAGGTTGCAACACATCCATGCTGTTACCAATTCCAGAAGTCCTGGCCTGGCTTTACACTAGATGAAATGACTCCCAGGTCCTAGACACACAGCTCTATCGTTTAGCCACAGACTGCAGAATAATAATAGTTACTGTCCACTAGATATTGTTTGAAGGGTTAGGTGTAATTAAGCCTTACAATTAGTCTGTACAGAAGGTGGTGTTATTCTTACTTTATGGATTAAGCATACAAATCTTGGAGAAATTAAGCCCAAGGACACACACTAAGTGGTAATCCTGGGATTCTATCCACTGCTTTTGGGGGCTGAGTAAAGCTTTTACTCTTTCTACCAATATTGGGTGAGGACAGCAGCTTCACTGTACCCATTTTGCCAGTTAAAAAAGAATTTCTTCACAAAATTTTGAAAAAAGTAAGACAATACAAAAAAAAAACCCAACCAAACAACAACAAAATGCCCCACACTAACCTTCGAACTTGAAAGATTTAATTTACTTTACAACAGGAATAGACATACATAATTTATGTATCTTAAACAATACTCTAATAATTACAAAATAGCACTGTGGGTTATATACTTAAAATGGTAAACATTACTTCAGTAGTACAGTATCCCACTGGAATATAGCTTCTCCCCGGAAGCATATAATGAATTGAATGTTGCTCTATGGAATAATTGAAGTGTTTTGTTTTATATTGTTCTGCATGGCTTATAAGAAAATTATGGCTCCCAAATAAAATGGATACAAATACATAGGGATGCTGTCAGTAATGATGTAATTAATTAAATGTCATTAATCATAAGCATATATTTAAATAAATGATATACTTAAATATATGTTTATGATTAGCAAAAAGCTAACAGTAACCAAAACTAGCAATTATCACAATATAATATTGATACCTAAATCATAACCTTTCTGAGGTGGCAGAATTTCAGTCCTTCCTGTGGAAATGCATGTAGGTGCTTTGTTTGAATCCCAGCATTCCAGTACTCTTAGTATAACATCTTTCATATCTTCAGTCTTGGCACAGTAATGGCTGCTTACTGTACCTGTATGTAAGTCCTCTCTGCCTGTCTTAGTTTCATTCTGTTGTTGTAATAAAACACTCTGACTTTTAAAAGCAGGTTAGGGGGAAAGGGTTTATTTGGATCATAATTTCATGTCTCAGACCATCACTCTGGGAAGGTCTGAAGTAGCTAGTAACCTCCACAATCAAGAGCAGAAAGAGAATGATGCATTGCACACTTGCTAACACTCAGCTAGCTTTCTCCATCTTTATACAGTCTTCCTCCTGCCTAGGGAATGGTACCTCCCTTTTAGACTGGATCTTTGCACAGGAGTTAACATAATTAAAGCAAAGACCCACAGACATATTCATAGACCAACCTAATTCTGAAGTGACCTATAGTTCGTCATTCCCAGGTGATTCTGTATTGGTCAATTAAAACTAACCATTAAACTGCCCTTAATTAGTTTGAAAAAAAGCTGGTTATCAGAGGACTGATGCTTTCAGAAACAGAATGATAGTTGCATAACAAGGCTTCTCAAAACTATCTGAAAGAATTGAAAAGGGGGGAGTTTGTAAGAGACTGTATTAGTTTCTTTTCAATTGTTGTGATAAAACACCATGAACAATGCAACTTCTAGAAGGAAGAGTTTACTCTAGGTTTACAGTTCCCAAGCACTAACCTCATGGTAGACTAACAGAGCTAGCAAGTGACAAGTAGCTTGAGCAGAAGCTAAGAGAAATTAGAGTGCACATACTGGAAACAGCTCATGACTTTTGAAACTCCAAAGCATCTCTCCCAGTGACACACTTCCTCCAGCAAGGTCACACCTCCTAAGCCTGCCCAGACAGTGCTACCAACTGGTAACCAAGCATTCAAACCCTATATATTTATAAGGAACACCTCATTCAAACCACACCAGTGACTGTCCTAGTTGGCTCTCTGCTGCTATGATAAAACACTGACCAAACCAACTTGGGGAAGAAGGGGTTTATTTTTGCTTAGAGGTTACAGTCTATCAAGCAAAGCCAAGTCAGGAACTCAAGGTAGGGACTGAAGCTGAGATCATGGAGAAATGCCTCTTAGGGGCTTGCTTAGCTCTGCTTCTTCTTCAGCCCTGCCCCACCTGTCCAGCAGTGGCACCATAGTGGACTAGGCCCTTCTATATCAATTAATAATCAAGAAAAATGTCCCCACAAGACTGCCTGAAGGGCAGTCTGAGGGAAGCAATTCCTCAGTTGAGGTTACTTCTTTCAGTGTGCCAAATTGACAACTGAGAGTACCATGACAGAGACCTGCTAAGGTCTAGCAGTACTTAGTAGATATTTCCCAGCAAAGAAAATAAAACTCTATATTCCAGACTATAAACTCTACTAGAAGAAAAGGTATCATATGAAATTCATAGCAGGGGACCAGTAAATATTTGTTCAATAAATGTTAGTTTTATGGTTATAATTTTGACTGATAAATATAATTATTTGAAGTGGCTTTCAATTGTAGCATTATTCTAAAAGTCTATTCATCTTCTTTTTCTTCTTTCATAAGTTTTGAGCACTATTGATGTAACAGCAATTAGATCACCACTAGGAAAACTGTACATTGTTTGGTCTTGAGCTCTGTGATTATTAGATACACTTTTGTGAAACCAGCCTGATTTTTCATGTGCATCAATACTTTTATAAATTACAGATGTGCTTGTGTGGATAACTCATCAATTTTTTCTTATAACTGAATTCCTTTATTCTTTCATTATTTTTTAAACTTTTTCAGACAGAGTTTTGTAGCCCAGACTTCCTGAAAACTCATTATGTGTCTTAGGCTGACCTTGAACTCCTGATTCTCCTGCTCCCACCATCCATATGCTAGGGTTACAGGTATGCTCCATTTTGTCCAGCTTACAGTTGTATTTCTGACTGTATACTGATACTGAATTTTTTGAAATAATCTTCTATATCAGTGGTCCTCAACCTGTGACTCAAGACCCCTTTGACAAACCTCTATCTCCAAAAATATTTACAGTATGATTCATAACAGTAGCAAAATTATAGTTCTGAAGTAGCAATAAAATAATTTATTGTTGGGGGTCACCACAACAGGAGGACATGAATTAAAGGGTCTTAGCGTTAGTAAGGTTGAGACCCAGTGGTTGGTTAACATGAAGCAGAATCATAGCCAAAGGAGCAACCTGAAGCCACCTGACTCCTCAAAAGAGCAATCTATCTAGAAAGATTGAGATGCTTACATTCTAAAACGTTAATTGGTACATGATATAGCAGGGTATTTGTACTTTAAATGTCTAAGTATTTCAGTAAAGGTAGTCATGGTATCACAGACTTATAAGTCCAGCTTTTTAAAAAGTTGAGGTAGGAGGATGAAGAATTTGAGACTAGCCTGAGCTACATAGTGAGTTCTAGGAAATTGAGTGATCTCTGTCTCAAAAGAGGAATTTCAAAGGGCTGCAGAAATACAGTCTGGTGCAATGCACTTGTCTCATGTTTGTAAGGACCCTGGATCCAATCTCCAGCATGGCTTAAGACGTTTCAGTGGTGAGGCTGTCAAACTCAACTGATGTCATAACCGCAAGGAAGAAAATAAGCCATTTTAGGGAAAGTTTGGCAACGAAAACCATGCTCTTAAGAAACCATTGAATGTACCTTATGTGGTAGCACATGCTTGTAATGGCAGGTCATTGAAGACTGAGGCAGGAGAATTAGGAATTTCAAACCATCCCGGGCCACATAACAAAGTTTCAGGACAACCTGAGCTGAGTGAGACCTTTCTTAAAAATAAAAAATTAACAAACAGGCACCAAGAACAGGGAAGAGACTGAAATTATATCTAGGGAAAAAAGTAGGAATTCTTATAGCTTGAACAGCTTTAATCAACACTGCCAAGGACAAAGAAGAAAACCGTGTTCAGGCCGTTTATCTGAGGCTGGCCTTGACCTGGCCATGCAGTCCATCTTGGCTTCGGACTTCCTCACATGTTTCTGTGATTTTTTTCTTTAATTAATCATAAGGGGAAAACAGTCTAAAAGACCATATTTACTGTCATGAATAGACCCTTAAAAAAATCTATGTTAAGAAAATATCAAGCTGTATTTTTGCGGGTTTTTTTTCCCCTCTAAAGTTTTCTCAGGAGGAGTGAGGAAGTTCCCTTAGAAAGCATTATGTATTATGAATATTTATTAATAACTGAGGATTCAATGGCAAGTCTCTTGAAGAATTTCAGATCCAATTAATACTTATAATTCATGTCACAGTGTAAATTATAGCAATGAAATTTTCATTGCCATGAATACTTGCCACTTTAGCCCTTAAAGTACATTCAATTAATTTTTACATATTTAAGTAGATTATTCCAATTAAACATAATCTAGAGGCAGCAAGGGCAGTGATATTAGATGTTAGTCTTACAATAAAAAGACAGTGGAAGCTAAATACAATGTTCAACATCATAAAGAATTATAAATACTCAATGCATACTGAATTTGGATACTCTAGAGTAGTGATTCTCAACCTGTGAGTTGTGACTCCTTCGAGGTTGGAACAACTCTTTTACAAGGTTTCATATCAGATGTCCTGCATATCAGATATTCACATTGTGATTCATAATAGTGGTAAAATTACAGTTATGTGGTAGCAATGAATATTATTTTATTGATGGGGTCACTGCAACATGAGGAACTATATTAAAGGGTCACAGCATTAGAAAGTATGAGAACTATTGCTCTAGAGGAACAGAACTTATAGAATAAATAAATAATTTATATTTATATTTTATATATTTTACATACAATTTTTATATATCTATAAAATTTATATAAATATATTTTGCATATTATATAGTTTTATATTTATTATCTTATATTTATGTTATTTATAAATTATTTATATTTATAAATAATAAATCCCCATATATACATATATAGAAATATAGAAGACTATTGTTCAGCTAGTCCAACACTGGCTATCTACCAATGGAAGATCTAAGAATCAAGTAGTTCAGTCCACAAGGGTGGTTGTCGCAGTTGGTCTTCAGTATATTCCAGAACCCCAAAGAAGGAGACTTTAATGTCAGTGAAGGAATGAACCTGCAAACAAGAACAAGCAGTCAAAGAGTAAACGTTTTTTTCTTCAATGTCCTTTATATTGGCTGCCACCAGAAGGTGTGCCTCAGATTAAAGGTGGCTCTTACCCCCTCAAAAGATCAGGATTAAAAGTGGGTCTTTCTTACTTCAAATAATTCAATTAAGGAAAAAAAACCTTTTGGGTTTTAGTTCATTTCAGATGTAGTCAAATTGACAACCAAGAATCACACATACCAGTTTTTGTTTGTTTGCTTTGAGACAGTCTCACAATGTAGCTCTGACTGTCCTGGAACTCAGAACTCATTATGTAAACTAGGCTGGCCTTGACCTCATGGAGATTCACCTGTCTCTGTCTCCCGAGCACTAGGATTAAAGGCTTGCCACTACACCCCTCATATACCAAAATTTAAAAATATTATCTCTTCCTTAGAAGCTCATTTAAATTTTACTGCTAATAAGATGACTTAGCAGGATAAAGTACTTGCTGCCAATCCCTGGAGACCCACTTAATGAAAGGAGAGGACCAACTTCTGCAAACTGTCCTCGACATATGGGCTGTGGTATAGGCTCATATGTGTGCACACAATACACAAACAAATGCAATTTAAAAGATTTTAGAAAAAGAAACGTTTATATTTTAGTGAAAATTTAAAAAGTAAATCTCTGTAAAAGGACAATTACATTTTGTCTAATCGTTCATTTGAAATAACCTGGAGGATGTAGTTCAAGAGGTTAATTAACACTATGTATCTAACTAAGCAATTATGGATAATAATAATAATTCCAATAACAATGGGATTAAAGGAGTGCACTTATTCCCTGCCAGCCTTGGTACCAAACTTTGCAAAGAATATTAAGATACTGTCTACCTTCAAAAGTTTTATAGTCCACTAAGGAGAAATTGCTGTGATGCAATTTCTAACACAAAGTTAATGTATTCCTTAAAACAACAAACAGGCCAGGCATGGTGGCAGATGCCTATAACTCAATCACTCAGCTCCTAGAAGCGGAAGAACACCTAGTTCGTGGTTGACAGAGGTGTCTCAAAGAACAAGAACACAAACTAGATGGTATGGACTTCTGTACTCCAGAGGATCACCAGAGGATGGCTTATATCATTGGAAAGAACAAGCTGTCATAAAGCCTACTTGACTGATGGTATCAGTAGCAGAAAGAGACAAGGAAAAAAGAAGAAAAGAAAAATGGTTAAAGTTCAACTAGTCCCCCCCAACTTCCCCCACCCTCAACACCCTCAACCCCTGCTGTTGCTGTTCGGGTTGTGTTGTTGTTTGTTTTTTGAGAGAGGGTTTCCCTGTGTAGCCTGGTTATCTGGAACTCACTCTATAGACCAGGCTGGCCTCAAATTTAGAGATCCACTTGCCTCTGCCTCTGAGTGCTGGGATTAAAGATGTGCACTACCATCACCTGGGCATTTCTTATTCCTTTATAAATTATTTGTTCTACTCTAACATAAATTGCCAGTGGTTTTGTGTGTGTGTGTGTGTGTGTGTGTGTGTGTGTGTGTGTGTGTGTGTACTCATTTCGTATACATGTATATATGTGTGGAGGCACATGTGGAAACCAAAAGACAACCTCTATGTCATTCTTTAGATGCCATCCACCCTTTTTGAGACATGGTTCTCACTGGCTCAGAGTTCACTAACTAGATTAGAATGGGTGGGTGGTGTTTTCTCCTCCTGAGCCCAAGTGAATCATCAATGTCTTTGACAAGAGTGACCTTCAAGTCTAAAAAAAGCAATCCAGACAAATGTTATTGCCACAACCCACATGTGAGAGGAACTATGTACAAGAAAGCTAGTGGGAGAATAATACTGTACCACTCAGCAAGATGACTGCCAAAATCAGTGATTTTAAAAGTCAACAAAATGTAAACAAAGCTAGAGTTTATTTAGATTTTTTTCTTGGTCCCAGTAACTTTTCCAAGAACATGTCTTATCAAGCCTAGAGGCAGCGTAAGTGTCTGGGTCACTTCTGCTTCATTAGATACACACAGAAGTTTGTGCCAGAGCTGGCACAAAGTTAGTTTGGATTTCAGTAGGCAAAGACCCAGTGGGAGGCAAGGACTCAGAGGCAGAAGGGACAATCTGAGCAAAGGCAAGAAAACATTAAGTAAACATTTATAGAACAAAACTGACCTCTACTCCATCCAGTCACTAGAGTCTGAGGCAGATTCAGGGACAGAATGTGCTAGTCAGTGTGACAGATCTGGGGCTCTCACAGATGGTACTGGAGGGTGAAAAATCTGGACAGGAGTGGGGCCAAGCTGCAGGAGGTTTTAAAAGGCACAGTGGAAACTTTGCACATTCTTTAATAGAGCTGAGGTGCTGAAGACTTTGAGGGGAGTTCATATAAAAACTCTGCTTCCAGCAGGATACTATGGGAATGTAATGAGGACTCATTCCTGTGTCTGAAATTGTGTATTGCTCACACCACAACTCCCTTAAAGAGCCTATGCTATCCCAGTTTGCTTTCCTTTGCTGCAATGAGCACAAATACCAACAATAATTTGGGGAGGAAAGGGTTTACTTCACTTCACACTTCCAGTCCATTATGATGGAAATCAGGACCAGAGCTCCAGCAAGGAACCTGGAGGCATGAATTGAAGTAGAGGTCATGGAGGAATATTGGTTACTGGTCTGCTCCCCATGGCTTGTTCAACCTGTTGTTGTTGTTATTTGTTTGGTTGGTTTTGGTTTTTTGAGACAGGGTTTTTCTGTGTAGCCCTGGCTGTTCTAGAATTCACTCTGTAGGCCAGGCTGGCCTTAAATCCACCTGCTTCTGCCTCCTGAGTGCTGGGATTAAAGGTGTGCACCACCACTGCCCCGCCAGCCTGCTTTCTTACAGCACCCAGTACTACTGCACAGGAATAAAAATACCCACAGTGGGCTGCACTCTCCTATATCAGTCATTAGTCAAGAAAATGACAGCATAGACTTGCCCAAAGGCAAAACTGATGGAGACATTTTGTCAGTTGAGGTTCCCTCTTCCTAGGTGACTCTAATTTGTGTCAAGTAGAAAAACAGTATCAACTAACCAATGCACATGCATCAGATTGGGGAGGGTTCAGGGGTCTGATGTTTGCAGCTATTTGTTTCCTTTGCTTATGGCAAGAAGGGGCCAATGAAGGCAAGGTATTAGGGAAGGTAGAGAAATGGAATGCTAAAGCCTGGAGGTTGTTCTTTGTTCCTCAGCTCCATCTGCAGGACATCTTAATCATTACATAGGGAATCCTGTGCACACTAGCTATTACTCTTTAGTTTCCTATCTGGTAGCAACCTGTGTTTCCTGTGGTTTTGCCTTTTCTGAACATTTATTTGTTTATCTGTTTGTTTGGTTATTTATTTATACGAGACAGGGTTTCTCTGTGTGGCCCTGGCTGTCTGTCCTGGAACTCACTCTGTAGACCAGGTTGGCCTGGAAATCACAAAGATCCTCCTGCCTCTGTCCCCGGAATGCTAGGATTAAAGGCGCGTCCCACCACCACGCAGCCGTTTCTGGACGTTTTATATAAATAGACTTATACAATGTGTAGCCTTTTGTTCCTCGATTTTTTTCCCCTTAGTATAATGTTTAAAGATGGTTCTACATTATAGCTTGAGTCAGTGAACAATAGTCTACTGCAGTTTTACAATGTTGCAGTTATCTATTCACCAATTGCACTATTCTCAACTTTAGGCTATTATGAGTAATGCTGCTATGAACATTTATGAACTAGTTTTTGTGTATGGATGTGCTCTTAATATTCTTGGGTACATAGGAATAGTAATGTTATGTTTATTAAATTGCTTTTTCACAAAAGTTGTACCTTTCTACATTCTTATAAGCAATGTGTAAGTGTTCAACTTCCCTACATCCCCACTAACACCTGTTGTTTATTTATTAAAATAATCTTACTGCTGGATATGAAGAGGCATCTTGTAGTTTGGTTTTGGTTCTGGTGGTGGTGTTTAAGCCCATGGCCTTGTGTGTGCCATTGAGTTACACCCCTAGCCTTTTAAAATGTGTACGTGTGTATTTGGGACAATCTCATGTGGCTCAGGCTGACTTCCAAATCGCTATGTAACTGAGGATGACCCTGAACATCTGGTCCCCCTGACTCCAATTCCTAAGAGCTTGGATTACAGGCTTACACCACCATAAATGGAAAGAGTCCCACTTCCCAAATGACTAGGTTGTGCCAGGCTGACAAAACAATAGACAGCGCTATGACTATGTTACTAAAGGCAATATGCAGACTCAGTGCAATCTCTACCCAAATGACATTCATCTCATAACTAGAAAAAAAGGTCCTAAAATTCATATGGAAGAACAAATTCTAAGCAGAAAGAGAAATGCTCCTGGTACATGATTTCAAATTATACTAGAGAATCATTGTGAAACAAAAGATAATCAAGCAGCCCAGCATGACACTGGAACAAAACAGACATTTAGACCAATGGAATAAAATAGAAGACCCATAAATACATCCACACAGTAAAAAAAAGTATTAAAAGCACACACTGGAGCAAAGACAGCTTCTTTAACAAATGGTGCTGGAAAAATGATATTTCCACATGCAGAAGAGTAAAATTGGATATGTGCTTCTTATCCTCTATAAAAATAAACTCCACATGGATCAAAGGCCTTATGTAAGGCCCAAATTCTAAACTTATAGAGGACCACAGGAGGAAACTCTAAAGTTATGAGCATAGCCAAGGGATTTCTGAAAAGGACTCTGATAGCTCAGGAAATAACAGCAAGAATTGACAAATGGGGTTGAAGGGAAATAAAAAGCTCTGTCAGCAAAGGAAACAGCAGAATGAAGTGCCACCCTAAGAACAGGAGAAAAGTGCTTGCCAGCTATGTATCTGGTAGGGGATTAATACCTAAAAACATATAGAGAACTCCAAAAATATACACATCCCTACCACCAAACATCCAATAATAAGTGGGCAAATGAATTGAAAAAAAGCTCTCAGAAGAAATAAAATCAACCAATGCACATATGGAAAATATTTGAAGTCCTTAGCAATGGGTAAATGCAAACAAAAACTGCATTGAGCTTCTTTCTCTCAGTTCAAGTGGCTATCTGGAAAGAAACAACTGACTGCAAAGGCTGATGAGGTCTCGGGGAATGAGAACAGATCAGAGACCATGTAAACTAGTGCAGCTGTTCTGTAAGTGTAGTGTGGTGGGTACTCAAAGGGTTAAACACAGAACTATAGTATGAACCAGCAACACCACTCATGAGTATACCTGAAGGAATCCAAGCCCTCATTCCACTGAGATACTTGCCCATCAACATTTATTGTACCTATTTACAATAGCCAAACTTTAGAATCAGTTTAGATGCCTCTCAACAAATGAATGGATAAAGGAAATATGAAGCAAACACAATGGAGTTTCATGAGGCTGTAATGAAGTATGCAATCCCATTATCTGCAGTGACAGAGCTGGAACTGGAGACCATCATGTTCAGCAAAATAAGGCATGCACAGAAAGAAAATGATTGCAATTTTCCTCATATGTAAAATCTAGGACAAAAACCACACATAGCATATGTCTTAGAGTTTCTATAGCTGCAATGAAACACCATGACCAAAAGGCCTGGGAAGAAAATGGTTTATTTGGTTTATACTTCCACATCATAGCTCATCACCAAAGGAAGTTAGGACAGGAACTCAAACAGATCAGGAACCTGGAGGCAGGAGTTGAATCAGAGTCTGTGGAGGAGTGCTACATACTGGCTTATTCCCTATGACTTTCTTATAGAACTCAGGACTACTCTCATCTTGCTTTTTTATAGAACTCAGGACTACCAGCCCAGGAATGGCACCAAAGATAAAGGGCTTGGCTGTCCCCCATTAACCAATTAAGAAATGCCCTGCAGTCTTGTGTACAGCCCTATCTTATGGAGGCATTTTCTTAATTGAGGCTGCCTCCTCTCAGATGACTTTAGTTTGTGTCAAGTTGACATAAAACTATCCAGAACAAAATGAAAGTAGAAGAGAGATATACTGGGAGAGGAAACAGTCTAAAGACAGGTAAAAAAGAATGAGAGATGATAAAATGGGACAGAACGACAAATATTACAGGTTTTCTTTCACATGTGGAATCTTTAAATGTGTGTGTGTGTGTGTGTGTGTATGTGTAGAAGTAGATTTTTAAGTTATTACCAGTACTTACATTATAGTTAATTGGTCGGTGGTGTTAATCCTTAACTTGCCATTATAAATAATCACACAGAGACTCCTGAAGGATTTTAACAATCCTTTTTAAAAACAATTCATTTGCCCACTTAGCCTGATTGTGTAATCTAAACTCATCTAAGCTAGCTTGTAATTCTGTTCCCCAAATAAAACCCCATATATACAAACATCCCCTAGGGCTGTTATTCTCCATGCTATGCTGATATTTCAGGCCATGTGGAATAAGCTTCTTCCATTTAACCCCTCACTTCTTCCCCCTCCTCCTTCTTCCTCTTTCTTTTCTCCTCCCATGATCCTCTATCTTCAAAAAAACCACTAACCTTTTCCCTGCCTACTTCTCTTCTCCCCAATCCAGGCTGAAGGCATTTTATTCAACTAATCAGAGAAGTTTTGGGGAGGCAAGAGTTACAAACATCTGGGGGGGGGGGGGGGGGTGACTGCCAAATTGTAGTAAGGGTGTCAGGGTACAACCAATTAATATTGACTACAATCAGATCACCTCACCAATTCCTCCTTTTCGTCTAGTAAAAAGACTATTTTATAAAATAATTTACAGTAAGAACAAATATGAAACAATCAGGAAAACCACATATAAAAGTTACATACATGTGGATCCAAGATGGCGGCGGCCTGCGCGGACGTATTTTGATTTCGGGGTTAACAGTCACAAGGCAGCGAGTGTTGCAGGACACTGTACAAATGGCACGACCCCTTCTAAATCTCACCCAGCTACCCAAGGACCATTGAGGGTCCCTGGGCAGGACACTCCTTCCCACTCTCAGACACGCAAGGAAGCCGCTGGACCCAGGAATCAGGACCCCCCCATCCCCCACCAGGAGAGACTCCCGCCAGCAGGCAGATTCAGATCCCACGCAGAGATAATCCCCACCCTGCTGGGCATCCCCAGGTCTCGCACAGACAATCCAACTATCTGGTGAAAGGTTGCGACCCTTGGAAGTGAGCGCAGCACTGCTGCAAAGTGCCTTCAGACTGCAGATCTGTCCAGACAGTCACTGGTATGTCATTTCTTAGTTTTGGAAGCTGCAGGCCTTGCACTTCCTATATAATATTTATCCCTCTCGGGTCTCTGAGGTGGTTGAAGAACAGATAGCTAGAGTCTCATAATTAAATTTTGAGTTGTTTAGGAGTCAAGAGAGTGTTATAGATCTAAGAAGATACTTTTAAAATTGTGTTGCAAGTTAGTATGAATGTTGAGTTAGACATAGAACTTTAAACTCATGGAGATGGTTAGATAGTAGAATGTTAAAGTCAGGTACCAAATACATATGTACTGGACATTGGGAATGTACGCTAAGCCATATAACCCTCATAACTGTGGCCTAATTACCTCTGTTGTTTTGTATTGTATTTATTATTATAAGAGAAAGAGCCATTTTTTGGACTGAAAGGGGAAACTGTAGGGGGAAATAAGATATACCTTAAACTTACCAAAAAAAAAAAAAGGGAAGAGGATGGGGGGTTGAGGGTGGGAGGGTGGGACTGGAGGGGGAAAAGGGAGGGGACTGCGATTGAGATGTAACTTGAAGAAAAAAAATAAAGGAAAAAAAATGGCAAAAAAGACATAGAGACACTTAGATGTGAAAAAAATAAGTTACCTACATAATGTTTAGGCTGTTTGGTATCAGGCAACCTTGATGAAAAATATCTGTATCTATCTTTGTGTTTAATGTTCTGAACCTAAATATTTTTTATCATAGCCTATATTTATAAACCTAAAGATTATCTTTTAACATTCTAAACAACTTAAGTTCAATTGAAAATTTATGTCTATTATGTCTTCAACCCCACCAAAGACTTAAGAAGGGATAAAGTTATTATTTGAGTGAGTAGGAAGTGCAGGCAAGCAACTTCCAGAATGGAAAAATGACAGTTTGCTACTCAGTCCCAAATACCTCTCCATACCATTGGAGCATAATATCCAGCTTTCTGGTCAAGTATATCTCACAGTCTTAATTGTGCAGCAGGCAATAAGAAGGATTTTCCTACCCTGTCTTTGCAGAATGAGACCATTGATTTACCCGCATTTAAGCTCTGGTCCATCTTTTGACTGTATATATCCTATTCATGTAAAGGGATTACAAAAAGTCACTCCTTAAAATCTATCACAATATTGGCCATTCTTTAGGTAACAAGGAAGGCAGTGGAATTCCAGACTGTAGAGATCCCAATGGCTGAATGGATTTTATTGCCCTAAGATCTGTCAACAACGTCAATCTGCCAGATTTCTTTTTCATGACAAATACAGAAGAGTTCCAAGGGATGGTGGGCACTTTTA
The DNA here is from genome assembly GCA_907164525.1 of Lophiomys imhausi. Taxonomy (NCBI): domain Eukaryota; kingdom Metazoa; phylum Chordata; class Mammalia; order Rodentia; family Muridae; genus Lophiomys; species Lophiomys imhausi. The sequence continues at coordinate 873,242 of CAJQZJ010001265.1, forward strand.
TATGCTGAGCCTCCAGCTGCTTGTGGACTAACTGTTCTTTAGTCATAAACCATTGCTCTATCAAATTGGTTGATCTGTCAGTCACCTCAGTGATAAGGCTATGGGGGTTCTATCAGCAGTGGCTCCCCAACATGAAGTTGAAAGGTCAGTCCTTGATGTATCTTGTTGATGGACAACCTAGACAGTCTGTGATAGTCTTTTATAACATTTTTAAACTAATTTAAAATTTTTATGATTACCTGTTTTTGTTGTTGTTGTTGTTGTTTTTGCCTCTGAAATAGGAGGAATGTTAATCTGTGTTTTCCATTGTTGTAATATTCTCTTCCCCACGAGTTTATGGCTATATTAGCCATTATATGGCCTTAGTTTTCCTATTTGACCTTCTGGCCCTGTACATTTAAGCCATCTGATATTTTGTTTTATCTGAGATAAAGTTCCAACTCCTTGAAATTGGATATCTTCTTCTTGAAGATATCTGGGAGCCAAGATTTTGGAGACATGATGGTGACATCTGCTCCAACATTCCTTCAATTTCAACATTATTTACAATTACCTTTAGTTTTGGCCTCTGATCAGCTATAGAAGTCTTCCAAAATATTTGTTTTTTGGCCCTTTCTGGTGTTTTTGATTCATCTATAGAACTTGCTCTGACATTGATATCTGGTTTTTTAATGTCTGTTTTCAGAGCAGTGGTGTTTAATTGTTTTGCGGAAGAATATCTTTGTTTTGTATTGGAGCCTGCAAAAAGCTCCCCTTACCCCATTTGTCTGTTACTGATTTACATTCATGACTTCAATGTTGTCTTTTGCCACATATTATGCCTATTCCGGGGGCACAGGGTCACTTCTGAAACTAGTTTGGTTTCCCCTTTGCAACAACCTCGTCCACCACAATTAAGACATTTGGTAGTTTGAATCTTCTCAAAGTCTTTAGTGGCAGCTTCTCCTATTAAGGCCATATTTGGCGAGTGAGGTCTGATGCTCCTCATATTTCTAATCCATTCATCAATAGAGGCTGATCTTGGCCTTAATGCCTCTTTTGCACTCAATGCTAGCATTTTCAACAGCTAAAGATTCTATTAGTGCCTTTCTAGCCAGTGGATCTGATGCACTTCTATCCACAGCTGAGGTTAATCTTTATTCAGTAAACATTTCCTTTGGACCTTGCATGACCTGAGAGAGTGGTGCAAGTATTTTTTCCTGCTTCTTCAACTTTGTCCCAGGCATTTGAGGCTGCCATGTGACATAATCCTACGGCTTCATCATTCTATATGGCTTGTGTCCCAATCTCAGCGTATTCACCATCACCAAGCAGGTGATCCTTAGAAACATCAACACCTCTTGCTCTATATTTTTGTGCTAACTCCTTAGCAACTACTTTCCACCAGGAACACCATGTATACATGGCCCAGGTTCTGATATTGCCTTTGCCATATCCTCCCAGTCTTTTGGAATTACTCTACTTTTAATTGACCAAGAAGTCACCACTTGTTTTTACAAATGGTGAATGCTTTCCAAATTTGTGACACTTTCCTTAAATTTTTTCAAATCTAACATGCCCATAGGTTGCCATTCTATCTCTTGATAATCCTGTGCATCATTACCATCTGCTACGCTTTTCTGTATACTAACTGGACAAGCCAATGTTTGTCTTTTTAACAACCTTAGGTTGGCTTTCTGTATTATTACTTTTTAATCTCTATCTGAGCAACCTTTTTACTTAATGTTCTCAGCTCTTCTCTTAAGGTCCATGCCCACATTTCATGTCTCTGTATTGCTTGTATGTCCACCATCCTAGCATTTTGTTCAACCTGATTTATAGCTTTTTGGAACTTCTCTAAATATTGTCTCCAAGTCTCATTTTTCTCCCTCTGTTGTAGTTCTAGTGTTTCCTGTAAGTCCTATCTCCAAGTTTCATCTCTCTCTCTCTGTTTTTCATTTTGTTTCATAAATTCTTGAGCCTGATCTGTAGTCTTTTGGAACTTCTCCTCTAAGCCTTGCCTCCAAGTCTTATTCTGTTCTTTATTTTGCTTCAGTATCTTTTTCTGTTTTTTTTTTTTTTTTTTTTTTTTTTGGTTTTTAGAGACAGGGTTTCTCTGTGTAGCCCTGGCTGTCCTGGACTCGCTTTGTAGACCAGGCTGGCCTCGAACTCACAGAGATCCGCCTGCCTCTGCCTCCCAAGTGCTGGGATTAAAGGCGTGCGCCACTACACCCGGCTCTCAGTATCTTTTTCTAAAACTTTTGTCTCTGAGAAGACATAAAGGAATAATCCAATTATTAAAATTAAAATTAGGATTATGAATGTAACTATAATAATAATTTCTAATCTTTCCCTTATTTCTACCTTGGAACCATAGAAGAGAGCATCAGCCAAGGTCCAGGAAATCTATTTTATTCTTTCTTCCACCCTATATATCTTACTTCTGTAAAATTACCAATTCCAATGTTTTTGTATCTATCTATAATATTTTATATTTAAATTCTTATGTGTTTATCATAAAGCATGATTAGTAAACAATTTACCTGATCTGAAGCTGTGGCTGGTGATGTCTCCTGTGTAGGTTTGTCAGTCCCATATCTTGTCAAGTAAACTGGGCTAGGTCTCAAAGGGCTAATCCTCTCTTCATGACCAACCTGAACAAGAAGGGGCAGTCTTCTATTCCCTTTTGGTTTTTGGCTAGAAAAAAATCTCCTTCTGCCACTATACTCCTTAGGTCCTGGTGAGTGTAGTTTGCTTTTTCCCTCTGGAACTCTTTTAATGTCTAATTATGAATTTTAAGATATGGATATCATGCCAAGCATGTTGGGCACCATATGTAGAAGTATATATTAAATCATTATCAGTATTTATATTATATTTAATTGGTTGTCTGTGTTAATCCTTGACCCATCATAATAAGTGATCACACAGAGACACCTGATGGATTTTTAACAAGTCTTAGCCTGGATTGTATGATCTAAACCCATCTAAGCTAGCTTTTAATTTTATTCCCCAAATAAGACCCCATATGTACAAATGTCCCCTTGGGCTGTTATTCTCCATGTTATTCTGATGTCCCAGGCCAAGTGAGATAATCTTCTTCCATCTAACCCCTCACTTCTTCCCCTTCCTTCTTCTTCCTCCTCCTCTCTCTTCAAAAATCCCACCAACCTTTCCCCTACCTACCTTTTATCTGCCTACTTCCCTTCTACCCAGTCCAGGCTGAAGGCATTTTATTCAACCAATCAGAGTAGTTTTTTGGAGGCAAGAGTTACAAACATCATTTATTTATTTTTTGGGGGGGAGTATGTGACTGCCAAATTGTCATAAGAGTGGCAGGGTACAACCAATTAATAATGACTACAATCAGATCACCCCATCATGTGTGTATGTGAAAGAAGAACTGTTTGGGAAGTGTAAAGGGACCAATAGAAGGACAGGGTAGTGATAAGTATGAGGAAAGTACAATAATATGCATGTATGAAAATGGCACAATAAAATCCACTATTTTGTACACTACAAAAAAATCTATGAAAATATTCATTGCTGGCCAAATGGACTGTAGTTTGCATAAACTGAGTTAAATAAGTCATATTATTAAAGTTAAGTTTACATGTTTGTTTTTCAATTTGACTATAGAAAAAAATACATATATAACTATAATAAAATATTATACATGTAAATCACAGTTCTATTTCTATTGGACAATGTCTATATTCTGCAATTAAACAAATGAATAAAGCTTGTCTTAGTATTTTATATGAATATTATGACTGTACAGTTGCTTGTTTTTAAAAAATTTATTTATTTATTTTTTATTTCTTCAAGTTACATCTCAATCACAATCCCCTCCCTACTCTTCCCTCTGGTCCCACCCTCCCACACTCTTCCCACTTAATCCCCCGATCCATTTCCTTTTTTGTTTTTAAGTTTAAGGTATATCTTTGACCCCATCAGCTTCCCCTTTCAGTCCAACAAATGGCTCTTTTCTTATAACAACAAATACAATACAAAACAACAGAAATAATTAGGCCACAGTTATGAGAGTTATATGGCTTAGCATACATTCCTAATGTCCAGTCCATATGTATTTGGCACCTGACTTTAATATTCTACTATCTAACCATCTCCATGAGTTTAAAATTCTATATCCAACTGAGCTTCCATCCTAACTTTTTTTTCCCATCACAATTTTCAAAACATCTTCTTAGATCCAGAACACCCTCTTAATTCCTAAACAACTCAAAATTTAACTATGAGACTCTAGCTATTTAGTCTTCAACCACATCAGAGACCTGAGAGGGATAAATATATCTGATTATACAGGAAGTGCAGGGCCAGCAGCTTCCAAAACTAAGAAATGAGATACAACTGGCTGCCTGAACAGTTCCCATTTTCTCTCCATACATTACAGCATCAATCTTCAGCTGTTTGGCCCCATTTCTCTCACAGACATTGACTGTAAAGCAGGAATTATGAAGGACTTGCCTACCCTGTCTAAGCAGAACTAGGCTGTCAACTTACCTGCTTCCAAGTTTTGTCCTTTTTGGACAGAAGTCTGCCTACAGTTGAAGCAGGGGTTTTTCTTGCCAAGAGATAGGCTTGCCACTAATTCAACCATCTCCAATTGGAGATTCTTTGATGCTCATCTTCTCCTTGTAGTAGAATAGGGGATGTTGTCAGGAGATGACATGTCTCTATATCAAAAAATCTTAAGTTAAGAAAACATCTTTGAATGCCATATTCTGCAGATCTCTTGAGGTTTTTGAAGACCACCTGTCTATCTCCTTATATTTGGAAAAGCAAATATGTTGCTTGTCTCTTAGCAACTTTATTTCTGATTAACTTACAGAATAACTGTGATAGACTGCCCTAGTACCTAACAAAATGACATGCTTGAATGATGATTAGTTTGCATTTCTTAATTATCCTAAACAGTTTAGGACAGTTGCTAACAAAAGACCAAAATGCCACATTTCATTTTTAAGCATTTCCTAGCTACAATACCTTAAAAAGAGTTAACCTTCATTTTGTATCACTATACGAAGATTAATACCAATGTGGCCAAATATAATCTTAATTATACAAAGATCAATACCGATGTAGCCCAATACAATCTTAATTTTGCATTAATATACAAAGATCAATACTGATTTAGCCAAATATAATCTTAATTTTGAATCAATATACAAAGGTATAAGATCATATTCAATAATATGTCCTTTTTTCTTTATCATTCCTCTATTGTGCCTACAGCCCATTTTTCTCAAGTTTTTTCACCCCTATGTAGGAGAGAAAGAAGGATACAGAAGAGAAAAAGAGAGAAATCCCCGGCTCTAAACTCCAAACCTATTTAACAAGACCTTTTAACAGCTTGTAATCTTTCCCCCC
>CAJQZJ010001265.1:893611-910354 GCA_907164525.1 Lophiomys imhausi
GGTACACTATTGCCAGCTGTCCTTGATAATTAGTAAACACTTCTGGACTATTTACTAAAGCTTCATTCTTTGTCTTTCCAGGTTAAAGTTCCACATTGTTGACATTGTGCATGACAATATTTCTAAGAAAACAGTGAAAGTTTGAATGAAAACTGAAAGTATATGATTTGATTGTGAAAAATACTTTTTCATGATTTCCTTCATCAAACGTTTCTTTTGAGCTGGGGATAGTGGCCAAACTCTTTAGTCTCAGCACTCTGGAGGCAGAAGGAGGTAGATCTTTATGAGTTTAAGATTATCCTGGTTTACAGGACAAGTGTCAGGCCAGCCAGGAATACATAGTGAGATGGTGTCTAAAACAAAACAAAAACTAGAAAATACTATTTTGAATTACAATTATTTGGTAGATTAATATGAAGTTTATTATTTCTTCTGTGGACTCACTGTAGAGTATGTACAAATAGTATATTTTTAAAAGAATAAGCCACTAATTTACATATATATATATATATATATATATATATATATATATATATATAGATATAAGGATCACGTAGTCCAGACTGGCCTCCTCTTACCTTGTGCTGGGATTACATGTGTGTACCACTATGAAGGGCTGAGAGTAAATTGTGTTTCAAAGTAACAGTTTTTACTTACTTAGTTAAAATAAACTTTTTTTTTTTTTTTGCCCCTGCTCACAGGGTATGGGGAAATTGCCTCATCATGAGTAGAAGTGATTCTACAGTGTAGGTAGTCTTGCAGTGCTGCCTTGCTTGGGGGAACGGATAAACATGGTATTTTTCTTTAAAACTAAGGTTTTGCATTATGTATATCTTGAAAGACATGTTATAATTTTCAGTTTCTATTTGAGAGGACAAAAACAAGCCTCAAAGGATTTCTCAGTTACCTTAATCTTCATCTAACACGAGAAACAGAAGAATTTGCAGTTTTGTTGGCCATTACAGAACAGTGACCCATTCAGGTTCACCTTCATGTGACAGACCTTGACCTTGTAGGGCAACTAGGCTATGCACCAGGCACAGCTTAGGGTGCCTGGCTATTCCCACATCCCTGAAAACAGGTCTTTGTGACCTTCCTATTATCACAGTCTGAGCTTCTCACAGATTGTTCTTCTGCCTCCGCACTTCCCCAGCTCCTCCACCAGCCTCCACTCATCTTCCAATCCTGTTTTGTTTTTCTTTCTGTTTTTCCTAGTTTCTGCAAGGTCAACTTTCTTGCTTAATGAAGGTCTGTTTGGGACTCTGTCTGGACCTGACCTTTTTCAGCCTCAACCCAGATGGCTCATTCTCTACATTTACCACCCTAAATTTCCAAGGAAGACTTGATTGGTCCAAATGATCAGATTTTCACCAGAGCTGTGGGATAACTGCTAATCATCCTGTTTGATGAGCTTGGTAAAGACTTCATCACTTTTGTTTTTCTTGTCTTTCTTTTCCTTCCTTCCTTGTTTCTTTCTTCTTTCTTCCCCCCTCCCCTCCCTCCTTCCCCTTCTCTCCCTTCCTCCCTCCCTCTTTCCTTTTCCTCGCTCCCTCCCTCCCTCCCTCCATCCTTTTCTCCCCTCCCCTCCTTCTCTCCCTTTCCCCTCTCCCTCCGTCCCTCCCCTTCCTCTCCCCCCACCCCCAACTAATTAAGAGTGTCCAAGTCACAGGCATGGTGACTTGCACCCAGAGGCAGGCGGGTAGGCGAATTTTCTGTGAGTCTGGGGCCAATCTGGTCGACATAGTGCGTTCCAGGACAACCAGAACTATGTCGACCAGATTGGCCCCAGACTCACAGAAAATTCGCCTACCCGCCTGCCTCTGGGTGCAAGTCACCATGCCTGTGACTTGGACACTCTTAATTAGTTGGGGGTGGGGAAAGAAATTTCCAAAGTGGTTACATTTGCAACTCCTATAAAAATAATTTGGGTTGACTTTTTTTTAACTCTAGGTAAGGCAATTATAAGTGATGGAAATAAAGAGAATTTGAATAATTTGAATTATGAAGGAAATGTAGGAAACAATGAAGAGAAACAAATCTGTTCTGACTTAAGTTCAAGAACTAGGTTTGTCCGATTCGGTAAAACAAACTGGCCTTGAAGAGTGCAGGTGTTTGTAAATCAGGGAGTTCTGTGTCTTTCTTTCTTTCTTTCTTTCTTTCTTTCTTTCTTTCTTTCTTTCTTTTTTTTTTTTGTCTTTTCTTGCGCCTCATGCTCTTAGTGTACAGAACCCATGTGAATCACGGTTTTCCTACAAGGAGACCTCAGTATTTAGCACGCTGGGGACTCTTTCTCCCACCAGCTGCACCTGGGCAACCCGAGATCCTCGCCCTCCACCCGGAGCTCAGCCTCCCCAGACGTCGGATACAGCCTTTCCCCAGCGCCACCCGGGGAAAGATATTGTTGGGTAAGATATTGTGGCAGGAAATCAATGTCCAGTATCAGATCCATTTGGCTGTGGGTCCCGACTGAGTAGGACACAGAGAGGTGACAGTACTTTGTGTCCGCATTTCTAGAAGCCAGCCTCTAGCTCTAGTGTTGGCTGTGGTTTCCTCCTCCTAGGCGTGTCCGGGGAGAATGGGCGGGACCTTTCCAGAGAGCACTTAGTCTTACTTGTCCCCGACGCCTCTCCTTCTCCCCTCCCTCCTTCACTGCAGCCTTTCTTTTCGCCTGGGCCACTTCCTTCTTCAGCTTGTTCCTCCCCAGGGCGCGGAAGCAGAGGAGGCCGAGAACGCGGTCCCGACCATCGCCGCCGCATCAGCCCTTCGGAGAAGGCAGCTATCGGAGAGGTGAACGAGTTCCGGGTGGAGGGCGAGGGTCTCGGGGTGCCGAGGTGCAGCTGGTGGGGCCGTAGGCATGCGCCCCTTGTACCCCACTCCTGGGCACCCCATTCTGGCGGCACACTTCCGCACTTGGCTCACGTGACGTTTTGCGGGCTGGGGGCGGACCTAGGAAGGAGCAGTGTTTGCAGCGGTGCAACGTGTGGGTTTTGCACTTCGCGTCGGTTTGCGGGGAGGGGGGATGCCTTTCTGTAGAGTTGGGTGGGGAAGGACTGGAGAGGATCCCGGGGGAAGGAAGTGGCGTCCCGACAGTGCCTTCTGCGATGCGGAGGGCGAGTGAGTGAGGGAACCCGGCTTCGTGGGGCCCCGGGGCAGTGCGCTCGGGTGCACTGGCCGTGGGGGACGGAGGCAGTGTGGGTTGCGGAGACAAAGGCCTCCCTGTGGTCCTGGGCTCTGCAGTCCCGTGCCGCCAGTTCAGGAGTGAGCGAGTGGTGCACAAGGGCCCCAGGATTTGGGGATCCGGATTTGTCAGCACACCAAACTTGTAGGAGGGATGACCAATTGTGGAGCGTGCTCGAGCCACCGGGGTCAGCCTTTGGCCCGCGCCTGCTGTTAGCGATGGAAATGAGACTGGAAGAGCGCCCAGCTCGCGGGTAAAGTTGGCTGCCGGCTCCCCGGGGAGGCGACTCCAGTAGGAGTTATTTTCTTGGCCTATTGCCTCTAGAGTTTTAAAATATAACGAGAGAAAGCTCCCGGCATACCTTTCCAAATGTGTATTGATGGAGCTTTCTAGCACATGCCACAGCCCTTCTCTTTGTGAGTCCCACTCAGACAGCCTAATTAGTGTATGTGACAGCTAGACAGGCCCGGCTAACATCTGCCGCCACCATTCTTCTGGCCCAGCCTCTCACAGACAGGCTTTTTTCTTAGGCTTTGCTCTGCTTATGACCCCTCATTATTCTTGATCTCTCTCACTGCAGTCGAAGGTTTCTCTCCTGTTTTTAGACTGCCATGGGTCTTCCAAAGATTGTATAATGTGAATATTTTCTTCTCTGTCCCCTTCCATAATAAATGACTAAAACATGCCAAGTTGTGTTGCAGTAGTAAACTCATTAATCTCCTATTCATAGGGGTCCAGACGTGAAACCTTCTATTGCTTTGTAAATGATCCCCCTCAGTAAGTACTCAGTCTATGATATTCCATAAGAATACACTATTACATTAGGTTCATTTGCATAACAGCAAAAGAAGGGGAAGAAGTGTCAGGATGATGTGTTAGGAACAGCATTTGTGTGGTATTAATTGTTGTGGGCTCGTTTTGTTCTCAATAAAATGGGGTAAGTAATAAGTACTTTGTAGGGTTCTTTGAATTTCATGAATTAAGGTAACTGAATGGATCCGTGGGCAAAGGCACTTGCTGCCAAGACTGATGACCCGATTTTGATCCCTGTTGTGTCTGACCTTCACATTCACACCCTCCCAAAATAAACAAATGTAAAAAAGATTTAAAAGAAAGAATTATCAATTAACTCATACAAGGAACGCGATGTCAATTATTTAAAAAAAAAATGCCCTTTGCCTTCCCTTCTTAAAATGGACGAATGCCTATTTTAATGTAAGCAGTTATGCATACTGCACATAGTAGAGGGTCTTTGTTTCTTGTTGTATAAATCTAAAGTATCTTCCTGGTGTCATTTAGAAGAAGAGAGTGGGAGAGGATGATGTTGAAGAGAGAAATATCCAGGCTGGAGACTCAGAGAAGTCTCTAACCTTGGTTGGGCATTTCATTATCCCTTCAGGTCAGTGTTGGCTTTTTAGCTCCTTACTTCCTGAAACGGCGCAGTTTTATAGGAAAAAATTTATATGGCTCGCAACTCTAGTAGTACCCTTCTACCCCTGAATTATGTGTGGGCATGCCTGTGTACATATGTGCATCCTGAAAGTGTGTGTACAGGTGCAAATGTAAGTGTGTGTGCTTGAGTCTGGAGGCCTGAGGACAATCTCAGATGTCCTCAAGAATGCCAGCCACCTCCTTTAAGAAAGGTTCTCATATTGGCCTAGAACTCAACAATAAAGGTGCTAGACAGGATGGCCATAGAGCAAGGTGGTACCTGTCTCTGTCTCCCCACCCGAGCCTCCCAGTCTGCTTTGTCTGTTCATCTTAAGCAACAGAACAATACCAAACAAGACTATGTATATAAATACATTACAAGGATGTTAGTTGTGGTTTGTTTGTTTTTAAATAACAAGTTGTTAAACTAACTTTTAAAGGATCAATATTCTTTAGCATGCAAGTAATAGAAACTCATATAAACCACTACACATTATAAATAGGAAAAGTATCATTGGCTCATACAATCAGAAGATCCAGGATCAGGGACAGGTTGAGACATTTTTCACCTAGATTTTTCTCTCTGCTAGATTTCCTATTTAGGTCATCCCATAAGGCAACCATTACACCAGGGTTGTAAGTGCACATCTTAGAGCCAGTGAAAGGGTGTTATTTACTAATAATCTAGCGAAATCTTGAGGCTGAATTTGACTGTTTTGGATGAGAGCCCTTGCCCTCAGACTTCGACATGTGTGTCCCCCATAAACAAGTGTTTAAGAAAACATAAAAAGAATTATATGAATTGACTCATATTAGGAACCTGATGCCACTAACCAATCCTGCTGACTCTTGGGTCACTTCTGGGGCTGAGAATAATGCTGTGTCCACATATGTTTAGATGTAGAGTAAAGAGGGAAGAACTATACCCAAACAAAACTTAGGCTGCTTGTGCCAGAGTGGAAAAACAGTACTGGCCCTACAAAACAGCATCTGGTCACCACTGACAAAGGCAGGTTTACTTCCACCATTATTCTAGATCCTCAGGGGGATATTGTAGCTTTTTGGTATCACTTTTAAACTGTTCCTTGAAATTATGTAATTATGCTTTTACCAACACAAACGTTCCTAGTATAGTTGGACAGTATAATTTTTGATAATACGTTCTAGAGAGTTGCTTTTAAATGAAGATTTTGCATTTTACTGCAGTGTTAGCCCCTTCACTTATAAAATGTTCAGGCAAATGACAGCAGATGGCAGTGGCACTTTTAATTATTAGCTGCTAGAAAAATCTGGTGTCCCAATCAATATCATTTAAGCAGGTGGTATACAGTCATAGATGTCACTCTTGTTTTAAAAACTATCAGGAATTAATAATAATCCATCTGGAAGAAGTTGTTTTTCTCTAAGTTCACCTCAAAGAAAGCAGAGACACACCTCCACCTTTTAGCTCTTTATTCAACCGGCAGAATTTCTCTTGTGAAAGCAGATTGAATAGATGCCTCTCCTGCTCAGTTGCTTATACGTGCCAGTCTCAGTTGGTGGTGTTCTGTCCCCTTATTCCTTTGCTTGTTCCTGTTAGTTCATGAAACAGTGTTTTTTAACCTCTTCTCTTGGTGCCAGGCGTGATAACAAGGAGTATTTAAGTCAGATCCCTGTGGAGAGAAACTTACCTTCTAGTGAAGAAAACCCAAAAATCAACAATTGCACCTGAATGAAATGACAGAGGCACACAATGCTATGAGAATACCTGGTATGGGACCTCTCCTCAGATTAGGGAATGCCTTCTGGAGGATGTTGCATCCAAGCAGGGACTGATTTATAAGCCTTATAAAAGGACTGGCAATAGCTTGAGGAGAAGAAAGAATTCAGAGAAGACTGGCAGTGTTGCCTGGAATATTTGAGAAATAGAAGGACTCATGTAGCTGCAGTTTAGTACTCAAGTGCACAATGGAGGAGACTGGAACAGTGGTACGAGTCCAGTGGAAGACTTAGCACGCCACAGCAGGACTTAGCAAGACTTAGCAGCTCTTATTATTCTGGACTCTTCCTGATGGGAACATGAATTGGGCCTCTCTACAAACTGTGCAATGCAGTCACTTTTCATGGGCAGAATCCAGAGAACGGTGTGATGTTCTTGTACGTGAATTAGACATTATCACTGTCTAATTACAGAGTGCCCTGAGCATATTCAGCGAGCTTTGGTATGGCTCTGTATCACTTCAAGACCTTAGGCTCCTGAAGAGTAGGGAGCATGTAGTTTCCCTTGGTATCTCCGTCTCCTAGTTCAAGGTATCAGCTGTGCCTTGTGCTTCCTTCTTTGTCTCCACAATATTCCATTTACTCTTACCTTTGTATAGAGTGCCTTTCCCCATTTGTCCACTTGATTCTTCTTCTTTGTGATCTCCAATATAATGACTTGGATCCACCACCCAGAGCATGCTTGTCACATTGCTGTTCATTGGAGGTTTTCTCTGCCTTGAGCATGGATCCTGTTACCTTTTTCAGTTTTGGTGCCTTAGCAAGGATCTGTGACAATTGTGCCTAGAATAATACTGTTGTGAGGACAAAGGGCATTTTCTCCGTAGTAGCCAGTATTGTCACAAGACAGGGGCAACAGAGAAGAAAGTTCTATAAATAGAAGAAAGCTGAGTTATATTAGTGCTCTAAACTTCATACACATAGAAAAGGGTCATGGTCAATGATAGTGACAAATCCTGCATGAAAAAGAGAAAGGGCCCTTGGATTGCTGTGTGCACAATGGAGTATAAAAATGGCTGTAACATAGACTTCTTTTCTCTTTCAGTCAGCAATGAATGTGGATCATGAAGTTAACCTCCTCGTGGAGGAAATTCATCGTCTGGGTTCCAAAAGTAAGTATTTTACTGCAGTGTTTCTTCTGAGTGTACAGAAAGACTGGCATTCCAGAGAAGCAGGTCAGGTCTGAGGACACAGACACAAGCCTTGCCCACAGTCTGAGGTCTTAACTGCTCTTAGCTATTAGGGGATGTTTGAGACATAGGGCTGTGGGGTTGTCAGTTTTCTGAGGCAGAGAATAGTTGAGACATTTTATTATGTTTTTTTAAGGTAATAAAGAAAAATGTTTACTTCAATTAATTCCATATGATAGTAATAATTCTATTTTACATATAAATCAATGAAATGATATTTTTATTATTTATTTACTTTACATACCCTTCCCTCCTGCCCTCCCAGTCCCTCCCTCTCCCCTCCACTCTCCCCAATCCTCTGTTACTCCCCTTCTCATGTAGATATCGTATTGCACATATGACATATGTCACAGCTTTGACATATCAAGTTGCAATAAGACTAGGGATATCTGTTGAGGCTAGACAAGGCAGCCCAGTTAGGGGAAAAGGATGCAATGCAGGCAATGTAGTCAGAGACAGCTCTTGCTCCCACTGTAGGAGTCCCACATAAAGACCCAGCACATTCTGCTCCATCTTTTTCCCCTGCACATATTGAAGGCAGGATAAATTGTGGGTCGAAGGTTTTGTGGCTGCATTGGTATCACAATTCCTCCATTGGAACTCTTTTCTGGTTACAGGAGATGTCCATTTCAGGTTTCATATACCCCATTGCTAGGAGGAGTCTTAGCTAGGGTCACCCTCATAGATTCCTGGAGTTTCCATTGTCCTAGGTGCTAGAGATTACCCTCCCTTCAAGACCATTTCTCTTCCAGTGCTTTCTCTCTCCATCCTCTCTGCACCTTATCCCTCCTGTTTCCATCGCCCCCCACCCCCTAAGTCCTCTCTTTCCATCCACTCTAGATGTCTAATCTATTTTCCCTTCTCAGTGAGATTCAAGCATTCCCACTTGGCCCCTCCTTGTTACTTAGATTCTTTGTGTCTGTGAATTGTAGCATGGTTATCCTGTACTTTATGACTAATATCTAAAGTGAGTACTTACCATGTTTATCTTTCTGTGTCTGGTTTCCTTCCCTCAGCATGATTTTTTTTCTAGTTCCATCCATTTGCCTGAAAATTTCTTGTTGTCATTTTTTTTTTTTTAACTGCTGAGTAGTACCCCATTGTAAATGTGTCAGCTTTTCTTTATCCATTCTTTAGTTGAGGGACATCTAGGTTGTTTTCAGTTTCTGGCTATTATGAAAAAAGCTGCTGTGAACATAGTTGATCAAATGTCCTTGTTGTATGGTGGAGCTTCTTTTAGGTATATGCTCAGGAGGTGTACACAGGGTCTTTAAATAGATCTATTCCCAATTTTCTGAGAAACTGCCAAATTGATTTCCAAAGTGACTGTACAAGTTTGAACTCCCACCAGCAATGGAGGACTGTTTCCCCTTACTGTTGGGGTAGTGTTAAGCATTCTAAATGTTAATTAATTGGTCCTGCTTGCTGTCTGTTACTTACATTGACTCTGATTGGTTAAATAAAATGCTGAGGCCTGAGATTGGGCAAAGACAGAGAAAGGTGGGACTTCCTGAGATTAGAGCAGGAAGCCTGTGCTTTAGACAGAGGATTAAAACATTCCATCCAGGAGCAGCAGGAAGGAGACAGACGACTGGAGAGTTGCTGGAAGGTACTCGCAGGCACATTGTGGTTTGGAATTAGGTGATCCGATCCGGGTTAACTTAGAGTAGCTAATTGAGAGTCTGCCCAGCTAAGGGCTAAGCATTAAAATATTAAAAGGTCTTGGTATGTTTAATTATTGGAGAAAAGACTGAGGCGGCTTATAGGCTCTCAATCCAAGCAGTCCTGGGCTGTTGGATTCCCAGACTCCACTTGAGCCCAGGCGAATCTCCCGCCAAGCTGCCAGTAATTCTACTGGCCTAATATAACAACTTATATTAATTAACAGAGTTTAGGTTATAGGTGGTGTAGGCCACCTTTGGTTCCAGGGCTCTTTCTCCAGGATAAGTTAGGCAACTGGTTAAGGCCCTTGGGCCAGGCCACTTGCTCCTCTGCCAAGCCGCTGGCTACTCTGCTGGCCTAATACTACAGTTTATACTTACTAATAACTACATTAATTAATTAATTAATTTGCAGTTTCACCTTACTTCACATCCTCACCAGGATGAGATGTCACTTGTGTTTTTTATCTTAACAATTCTCAGATTAAATCTCATAGTTGTTTTGATTTGCATTTCCCTGATGGCTAAGGAGGTTGAACATTTCTTTAAGTGCTTCTCAGTCATTAGAGATTCCTCTATTGAGAATTCTTTGTTTAGATCTGTACTCCAGTTTTTAAATTGGGTTATTTGGTTTCTTGATCTCTAGTTTCTTGAGTTCTTTATATATTTTGGATGTCAGCCCTCTGTCAGATATGGAGTTGGTGAAGATCTTTTCCCATTCTGTAGGCTACTATTTTGTCCTTTTAATGCTTCCCTTTGCCTTACAGAACCTTTTCAGTTTCAGAGGTCCCATTTATTAATTGTTGGTCTTAGTTCCTGAGATATTGCTCCATTTAGGAAGCTGTCTGCTGTTCCAATGCACTCAAAGTTTTTCCCCACTTTCTCTTCTATCATTTTTACAGTATCTGGTTTTATGTTGAGGTCTTTGATCTACTTGGACTGGAGTTTTGTGCAGGGTGATAAATATGAGTCTATTTGCATTCTTCTACATGCAGACATCTAGTTAGACCAGCATCATTTGTTGAAGATGCTTTTTTCCCATTGTATGGTTTTGGCTTCTTTGTCCATAGGTGTGTTGATTTACTTCTAGTTTATTGATTGAATTCCATTGATCAACTTGTCTGTTTTTATGCTAGTACCATGAAGTTTTTTTTTTTTGTAATTATTGCTCTGTAGTACAACTTGAAATCAGGGGTGGTGATACCTCCCGAAGTTCTTTACACCTTTAGATAAGTAGCTGGATACAAAATTAACTCAAGATAAATCTGTAGCCCTCCTATATACCAATGCTAAACAGGCTGAGAAAGAAATTAGGGAAACAACACCCTTCACAATAGCCACAAATAATATAAAATATCTTGAGGTAATTCTAATCAAGCAAGTGAAAGAACTGTATGACAAGAACTTCAAGTCTTTGAAGAAAGAAATTGAAGAAGATATCAGAAGATGGAAAGATCTTCTATGCTCATGGATTCGTAGGATTAACATAGTAAAAAATGATCATTTTATCAAAAGCAATCCACAGAGTCAATGCAATCCCCATCAAAATTGTAAGACAGTTCTCTAGAGACCTTTAAAGAACAATACTGAGCTTATGGAAAAACAAACAAACAAAAAAACCCCAGGGTAACTTTATATTTTTTTAATTGAAAAAAAAAATCACTGAGTTTTTGTTGTTGTTGTTTGTTCGAATTAAAATATGGCATTTATTTTGAAATGTTTTTTGTTGTTGCTGTTACAATTCTTGTTTGATGCTTTATCTTTCTACATTTTATAAATTTACAAATGACTAGAGATTTAGACTGAAATTACAGTACATTTTTGTATTAGTCCTTTTTAGAGTAACAGAATTTATAGAGTTAATCTGTATATGAATAGAAAGGGGATTTATAAAATGACTTATGGCTTGTGGTCCAGGTAGTGCAACAATCTCTGCCTACCAGCTGAAGGTCCAAGAACCCAGTAGTTGTCCAGTCTGTGGAGCTGGATGTCTCAGCTGGTCTTCAACGTAAGCCAGAGTCCAAAGAAGGAGGCTCCAATGCCAGTGAACGAATGGACTTGCCAGCAAGAGCAAGCAGGCAGAGAGCAGCTTCTTTCTTCCATGTCCTGTGTTCTGGCTGCTATCAGAAGGTGTAGCCCAGCTTAAAGGTGGATTTTCCCACCTCAAAAGATCTGAATAAAAGTAGGTCTCCCCACTTCAAATGATTTATTTAAGAACAAAAAATTCTTCATACTGTTCCCAGCTGCTTAAATTTTATTTTAGTTAATTCTAGATGTAGTCACAATTGTCTTTAATTTCTCTAAGATCTTGGGAGTTTTACAATTCTAAACATAAAAATAAAATAAACCAACTTTTAGTTTAGTTTAGTTTAGTTTTTTTTTTTTTTGGTGTTGTGTTTGTTTGTTGTCTTTTGTGGCCAAGCAGCTACTGTGATGTGTAAAACACAGCAATGTGTAAAACTGGTGTATTTCGATGTCTTTCTTTTAAGTTGTACTGAGATGGTTGCACTTATAGCATGAGATATTGCTAAATCTGAGATGTGCAAGGACATGGGAGCATATTGAATATAAGAGTAATGGACATATTCAGCAGCTACTAGAATAATGGAATTCAAGGATTTAAAATTATCATATAAATGAAAACTAATATTTCAGAGTATCTCATAAACAGACACAGCACTCTTGTAATCTCAGCACTTGGGAGGCAGATGCTGGAGGATCACAAGTTGAAGGCCAGACTGGCCTGTACAATGAGGAAAAAAATAATGCCATTATAGCTTAATTTTTCTTAGAACTGTTTACTTATGAATGACACATTCTTTAATGTAGTAGGATAGACACACTTAAAAATATCCCTTTAAGCTGTTTATTTTTAGTCTTTTGTATTATTTTTCTTCCTTTTCTGTGAATATGTGCATTACTGTGTATGTGCATGGAGAAGGCAAAAGCTAACCTTGGGTGTCATTCCTTGGGACTCCTCTTTGAGGTGTTTTTTTGAGACAAAGTCTCTCCCTGGGGTGTAGGGCTCACCAAATAGACTAAGCTGGGTGTCCAGTGAGCCCCAGGTTCTTCTTGTCTTTACCTCTTCAGTGTACACCCCCCACTTTTAAAGTGGGTTCTGGTGATTGAATTCAAGTCCTCTCATGCTTGCCTGGCACATACCTTATCCATTCAGCTATCTCCTCAGCTCCTGTGTTTTTTATTCTTGCTGTTACCAGTTACCACAGATTTAGCAATGATAAAACAAGATATATAAGACCAGAACATATTTCCTATTTTTTTTTTTTTTGTAGTTCAGGCATTCGATGAAGGTCTTTCTAGGCTCAGATCCAGGCGCTGGCTGGCTTCAGTCCTTTGAGGGGCATTTCAGGAGAGTGTTGTTCCTTACTTCTAGCTTCTAGTTTACTTTTCATTCTGGAGCTGCCTGCATTCCTTTGCTTATGATTCTCTTTCTTTGGTCTTCAAAACCAACAACAGCGTGGGGAATTGGGTGGCCTCACACTGCCCTACTCTGCCTTACTCTTCTGTTCTTAAGAACTCTTATGATTGCATTCATTGGACCCAGATAATGCAGAATAATGTGTCATTTTAGAGCCCTTATTTAATCATATTTGAAAAATTCCTTTTGCCATGTAAGGTAAGGTATTCATTCACAAGTTCTACAAATTAGAACATTGGTACCTTTGGGTGGCATTATTCTTCTGACCCCCTTTGGTAGTCCTAGGATAGAATTCATGCTCTCAGACATGCAAGGCAGATGCTCCACCACTGAGCCAGTCCCAGCCTCCTCCTCCTCCCGGAGTCTTTTCTAGTCACTTTATTTTGACAGCACAACTGAAATGTTAAGATACAGACACATGAAAGTGTTGTGGCGGTCACAGCTACATGAGTTTAATCGTTTTGTCACTGACTGATGTTGCTCTCCCATATCTCGAAACCCTGCATTAGTACAAGTGATATAGCATGTTCCTTTCCTCAAGTATCTTATTACTTAAGCAATGATAAAACAATTTTAATTGGTAAAAATTGATGAGGCAGTTATCAGGGGGGGAAAAAGGCTCGATAGACTGTGAAGTGCTGGCACTCAGTTCAGTGTGGTTCCGGTGCAATAGATTGTTCATAACTGCAGAGGTGGGGGCACTTCTTTGGTTAATCCTTGAGTCAAGTGAGATGTGGCAATGGAGTGTAGGCAGGTTAGTTGAGTGAGGGACATGTGAGGTGAACTTGGAATGGGAATGAATTGATGTTTGTGTAGAACACTGAGAGTTTAATTAATATTTAGGTCTGTTGTCAAATAAAATCTTTCCTAACTCCACTTTTCTCTTATCCCTTTACTGCACCCACTTGATACAAGTCTGGGGAGTCTAATTGTCACTAGTCCCACCCCAACTTGTGTTCCTCTCCCACACCCCCAGGGTCTCTCTAGGTTCAACAGGGTCACACTACTTGGACTTAGTATGTTGTTTGGATTGTTTAGAGTATATTTGGAAAAATTTGTAGACTGTTCCTATCCATGTCAACTTGGTGTTCATTGGCCAGGTTCAGCTGGCTTTAAAATTCTAACCTTTGGTTCCATCCATTTGGCTGGAAGTTGCATGATTTCGTTGTTTCTGATGGCTGAGTAATATTCCATTGTGTAGATGTACCACAGTTTTTTTTTTTTTTTTTATCCTTCCTCGGTTGAGGAACATCTGGGTTGTTTCTAGTTTCTAACTATTACAAATAAGGCTGCTATGTACATAGATGAGGAAAGGTCCTTGTGGTTTTTCCTGAGTGAGCTAACCCAGACTCAGAAGGATGCACATGGCATCTATTCACTTATAATTGAATTTTAGCCATAAAATACAGGATAACTACACTACAACCAATGCACCAAAGGGAACAGGGACATAGACTTTGTTTCCTGTCAATGAGACACTTTTCCCTAGTGGTGCTGCCTTGTAGGCCCCCAGTGTATGAGGAGGCTCTTGGCCCTCATATGACTGCTGAACTGGGACAGGGGACTGATATGTAGGGACACTCCACTCTGGAGGAGTGGTATGGAAGGGAGAAGGGGTAGAGGGTGGGAGGGCGGGACTGGAAAGGGTTGAAAGAGGACACTATGATGGAGATGTAACCTGAAGCAATAAATAAACATAAACAAGGGGAAAAAAAAATTCTAACCTTTGCACTCCTAGAAGAGTGTCTGTGTTCTACATGAGCAATCTGAAGTTCCACTTCAAAATGAGCTGCCTTACAAATTAGAAGACAAGATACTTATCATAACATCCATATGCATAGAAATAACTTAAAAATTTACAGCTTCACCAGGACACCTTGATTTTATTGTGGGCAAAAGATGACTTATTGAGTTGGAAAGCATATATGGAACTGTGTCATCTTTTGACACGTTATAGTTAATTATTTAAGTTGAGCCTGGAGTGATTTTAACTAGTCTACATATGATATATGAGCTCTAGCTGGAAATTGATGAAGGACATTTTATCTGTTTCTTTTAAAGTCCAAATCTTTAAAGTCTCATTTTTCATCCAGTTAGAAAAGATGAAGTTGAGAATATGATTGCTTGGAGATCTAAATTCTTTCATCCAACAAGGATTCTTGAGTACCTGCTTTGGATTCAAAAATAGAGACAATAGAATCAAAAAAGAAATTCTGTCTCAATCTTTAAGGTCTTCTTGAGACAGCTGGAAGATGGACAGAATGGAAGTGCTCTGGGAAGAGGTTAAGAGAATGGAGTTAGCTAGTTGTGATGATTACTTTACTGTAATCCCGGCTCTTGGTAGTTCAAGGCCACCCTGGACTACCGAGACCTTGCCTAAAAACATTTTTTAAAGAAGGTAAAACAGAAATATGGACTCCTGTCAGACTCTCTGAGAATGAATCCTGTTCCTCTCATACTTGGTGGGTGATCTTGTGCACTTTATTATGTTTTTTCTATCTTGGTTTTCTTTGTGTAATAATGATGTTTCAGTAATTCAGATTTTTTTTTGCATTTTAAAGTCTCTAAAGTGAATGAATATTAATGTTGCTTTGCTTTATTTAGCTTGGCAGATTAGTTGGATATAAAATAATATAAAATAATGAAATCAATGGTGTCTTTTCTGTTACAAAACAAGGACTGAGTGCATTTTAATGACTATAAAGCTCACTTAAGAGTTCTAGGAATGTAGCCAGCACTCTAAATGTTGGCTATTGTTACTAAAGTTTGTGGTGTGTGCTTTGATAGACACACACTCAGTCTAGTAAGATAACTAATGTTTGAGAGAATTGTGAAGGAGGTCTCAAGGTAGGTTACAGTTCACTCTGTTCCTGAATAAAGTATTTAGGTAAAGAACAGGGTCTAGGATGTTGGGCTGATCCCTCAACATGGGTACAGATACAAAAGCAAGATCTCCCATGGCACTTTGGGCAAGAGCAGACAGTTCATTATGATTAGATCCAAACACGGGGTGAAGTCACAGAAGACCAGGCAAGTATTGGATCCCCAGCCTAGAGGAGCAAAGAGAGGCCATGCTCTTCACTTTATTTTGAAGGTGACTAGAGACCTTTGAAAGATTAACATAGAATAATGTCTTCCATATGTTTTATTTCCCACCAATGTGAATGGTGTGTTGGGGACAAAAATAGGGAAAAGGAAACTGAGAAAGATTAACCAGATACAGAACTTGAAGTTGCCTGGGTGAGAAACAATTAGATTTCAATTCATGGTCAATTGAATGCATGGTCATTGGAGATGAGATGGTCATTAGTGATTAGAAGATAGAATTACAAAGACACAAGGAAGATGTAGTCACATGGACATTTGTCAGACTGAAGGATGAGAGGGGAAGAGAACTCTAGGATTATACCCAAGTTTCTGCTTTTGGTTCTTCTAAAGAAGAAATGTATTGCAAATTGGGATTTACTATCTGGGAACTTTTTTTTTTTTAATAATTTATTTTTTATTTCTTCAAGTTACATCTCAATCACAATCCCCTCCCTACTCGCCCCTCCAGTCCCACCCTTCCACCCTCCTCCCCCTCAACCCCCCCATCCTCTTCTCTTCTTTTTTTTTTTTAGATTAAGGTATTTCTTTTTTCCCCCCAACAGCTCTCCCTTTCAGTCCAAAAAATGGTTCTTTTTCTTATAACTATAAATACAATACAAAACAACAGAAATAAACAGGCCACGATTATAAGAGTTATATGGCTTAGCATACATTCCCAATGTCCAGTCCATATGTATTTGGCACCTGACTTTAACCTTCTACTATCTAACCATCTCCATGAGTTTAAAGTTCTATATCTAACTCAGCTTTCATACTAACTTGCCTCATAATTTTAAAAATATCTTCTTAGATCCAGAATACCCTCTTGATTCCTAAACAACTCAAAATTTATCTATGAGACTCTAGCTATCTATTCTTCAACCACCTCAGAGACCTGAGAGGGATAAATATATCTGATTATATAGGAAGTGCAGGGCCTGCAGCTTCCAAAACTAAAAAATGACATACCAGTGGCTGCCTGGACAGTTCCCATTTTCT